>JAGPOW010003642.1:98819966-98921970 GCA_030014935.1 Caiman crocodilus | reverse complement strand
GCTGGGATCCTATGACCCCAGCTGACTTCCTGCCCTTTGGGCAGGGGGCTGGACTCGATGATCTTCTGAGGTCCCTTCCAGCCCTAATGTCTATGAAAGTACCAATATAAACCTCAGCTATCTAGGATCCCAGGGTGTCCTTCTTATATGTTATTTCATTTTGGAATATCTACCACCAAAAATTTAATTACTTAAGATTTTTGTAGGTCACCAATCCATTTGTTACCCATTATGCAATAATAGTATCAGGACATCATGAGAAATGAAAGCCTTGTCAACAAATAACAAGAATAAAGCTTGCCTAAAACCAGTACAGTTTTTTCCAAGTCTTTCTGCTTTTTGTTATATTTTATACAAAGGCATGGTGAAAGTTAAATAAATTATAATATCATAATCCATGTAAATAGTTTGAAAGTCACAGATGGTTAGGATTATTATTTTGGTTAAAGAATAAATTGCAAGAAAAGATTAATTTCTGACCACAGCATACTTTAAATATTGAGTATTTTATAACAACAACAAATATATTTTTCCATGTTAAATCAATAACTCGACAGCAGGGAAGTAAAGGCAATATGTGCACATGCTTTTGTGTATATACATCTGTTTGTCAGTGAAATATTTCAGAAAGTATTATATTTGATGTCAGCAGTTCCTTAAACTATTGACACATTTGTAACTATGTGCTCTAAGGCAGTCAAAACTGTTCCTATTATTATCATGCTGTTTTTGATCTTACAATATTTGCAAGGGTTAGATTAATAGATTCATAGATTTTAGGGACTGGAAGGGACCTTACAAGATCATCAGGTCTGGTCCCCCTGCGCTTGGGCAGGAAAGACTCTCTGCGGGGAGTCTGTTCCCAAACCTTGGCACTTGAACTGTAAATAAGTTTTTCCTTATGTCCAATCTGAAGCAATATTCAATCAGTTTGTGCCCATTGTTTCTCATCTTCCCCTGGGGTGTCTTGGTGAACAGATGCTCCCCCAGGCCTTGATGTATGCCCCAAATATACTTACAGTTTGCCACCAAGTCCCCTCTAAGTCTTCTCTTCTACAGACTGAACAGTTCCAAGTCCTTTAGTCTCTTGTATGATCTGTTCTCCAGGCCTCTGATTATTCGCATGGCTCTCTTTTGAACTCTCTCAAGCTTCTCCAAATCCTTCTTGAAGTGCAGCACCCAGAACTGGATGCAATACTTCAGCTGCAGCCTCACCAAGGCCAAGCAGAGCAGGAGGATGACATCCTTAGTTTTGCCTGAGATGCATCTGTAGATGCATGCCAGTGTTTGATTTGCTCTGCTAGCTATGGCATCGCAGTGGTGGCTTGTGTTCATTCTGTGTTCTACACGACTCCCAGATCTCTTTCAACTGTGGTCTGGCAAGCATAGCACTGCCAAGCTTGCAAGTATGTTGCAAATTATTCCTCCCTATATTATTCCTCCCCACACTTCACATTTCTCCTTTTTAAACATCATCAAGTTATGATCTGCCCACCTCGCAAAACTGTCCAGATCAGCCTGTATCACCAGCCTGTCCTCAAACGTAACCACACTCCCCCATAATTTGGTGTCGTCTGCAAACTTTGCCAGCACACTTTTAATACCCGAATCCAAATCATTGCAGAACATGTTGAAGCACTGGTCCAAGTATTCATCTCTGAGGGACGTCACTGGTCACCTTCTGCCATGTTGACTCAGTTCTATCTATTAATACTCTCCCGGTCCTACCTCGGAGCCAGTTACCTAGCCACCAGACCATAAAGTAGTTGAGGCCACATTTTCCCAATTTTACCATGAGGACATCAAGGAAGACTAGACTGAAGGCCTTTTTGAAGTACCTGTATATGACATCAACCTCATTTCCCTTATCCAGGTGGTGAGTTACCTGATCATAGAAGGAAATGAGGTTGATCAGGCATGACCTGCTCACAATGAAGCCATGTTGGGTGTCCCCTAGAAAACTGCTTTCTGTTAGCCTATGAATAATATATTCTTTGATCATTTTTTTTTTTCCAGGATTCTACCAGAGATTGAGGTCAAACTGATTGGCCTGTAATTCCCTGGGTCCTCCTTTCCCCCTTCCTTGAAGATATGCACCACATTGGCCATCTTCCATTCTTACGGGACTTCTCCTGAGTGCCATGATTCCTGAAATAGGTTGCATGATGACACTGGCCATTTCTTTCACACTCTTGGGTGCAGTTAATCTGATACTGCTGACTTGTAGATATCCAGTCTCTCTAAGTGTTCCCCCCACAAGAACAAGTACGGTAGGGTGATCACCCCACCCCACCTAGATCATCTTGTATCCTGTCAAGCAAGCTAACACCCTTGGACTGATGGAATACTGATGTAAAGTATTCATTTAGGAGTTCATTTTTCTCCTGAGCTTTGGTTACCAGCTGTCAAGGTTATTTGGGTAAATCTCATATCTTTTATTAGACCAGCTAAATACAGTAGTTGGAAAATTTTTTTCTTAACAAGCTTTCAGGTTTAAAAACCCTTTATCAGGCTGATGAAGCATCTGCAGCTGGTGTGTGCTCTTCCTGGATAGAATGAGTAGTAAGGAAGACAGAGGCTGGTATGCGTGCAAGAAAGCCAGTCAGTGAAGATGTAAATTGAGGAGCCAGTGGGTGAGAGATTGCGGGGTGGCGGCAGGGGGGAGGTCTCTCCTATGTATTTTCTATCAGGACATTTGGTGCATTGCATGGTTATCAGCTGTCCCATTTCATTTATCAGGGGCCCTATGCTTCCTTTATTTTTTCCTGACTTCCTCCATATCTAAAGATATGGTTCTTGTTGTTCTTGATTTCAGTTGCCAATTTGAATTTGGTTTCTGCCTTTGCTTTTCTAATCTGTTCCCTTCAGGTGTGGGCTATTGCTGTGTACTCCTCCTTGGTGGTAATTTCTGACTTCCATCTCTTAAAGCTTCTGTTTTCAATGTCAGGAGGTGCCTGAGAGTGGTTGCCTGAGGGCAGTTGCTGCTTGTTCCCTTCTTCCCTCGCCACTGATATTGCTGGTGGCATCTGCAGACGGGCAGTCAGCTAACGCCCCTGGCTGTAGGCGGTGTCTGCAGATGCTCCCTGATTACCATCACCATGCTCCCGCTGCTGTCAGAACCACTGTGTTCCCCAGTCACGAGAGAGGCACACATCGTTTGTGATGAAAAGGAATGGACTTCATTTGTGCTCCTAGGATTGCTTCCTTGAGGAACTAACACTCTTCTTGTTATTCATCTAAGACTCATCCTTCTGCATCGGATGGTCCCACAGGGCCTTGAAAACCAATCTCATAAGCTTGAGGAAGTCAGCTTTCCTAAAATCAAGGATTTCTACCCTACTGACTGATTTCACTGTCTTACTGTGGATGGAGAAAGTGATCATCTCATGGTCACTGTTGTCTAGTTTCCCTTCAGTCCTTAAGGGATGCTCACTAGATCATCCTCTTTGGCCAAAACCAAGTCCAGGAGTACCTTACCTCTGCTTGGTCCGTAGACTTCTTGGGTCAGATAGAATGCAAGTGAGGAAACTTTGTGAACAATCAGATCTTGCTGAGCACTCATCCCACCAGATGTCTGAGTAGCTGAAGTCACATGGCTTCTGTAGAATAGGGCACTCCTGCATGATAAGATTTAGGCCAGATCTTCCATTGGAAGTCAACATAGCCTTGCCGAAATCACAAACTGAGTGATACAAATAAAGTCAGATCATCTTCACTGATTTATGCCAGTTGTAGATCTAAGTTTATATCATTCTAAATATATTAGACATGAAGTGGCATATATATTAAATTGTAAGAAAATGAAAACATTTGGAAGGTGTTTGTTTCCAAGAAGACAAGTGATGCAGTTAAGGATGACACTTGGCTCTTAAATCTGTGTGTTAAAATTTTGTCTTTTTTCTAAACTTTGAACTATGAAAATAATACAAATGAAGTCAATAGCAGCCAGAAACAAAGGACACTAAACACATAGAATGAGGAGGGAAAAGTGTCATTGTTTGCAACCATTTTAACATAACCAGGAAATATGTAAAATCTTTGCTACCTGGAAGAAGAAGGACACTAATAAAAAAAACAGTGCAGAACTTCTGTAACTAAATCAACTGAGACAGCATAATAAAGAAGAATAGCAACACTTGAATTCTTACTTTGTCTCAGTGTGGTCTTTAAATCAATGATTCCTAGCCAGGGTATTGTGGCAGCCTGTTGAAGTCCTTTTAAGGGTGGTGCAGGGTACCTTTTAATATTAGCACTCTTGTTAGACACCTATACATTATTCAAAGGATAAGCTCAGTAATTTCAAATAGGAATCCATTGTTTCAAAAACATTTTGACCTGTTGTGGTCTTTATGAGTTCTTTGCAAGAGAAGAACTATTCTTATTTTATTTTCCATAGTCAAAAAATGAAAGCTAAGAGCTGGCATTTTTTGAAGGGTTTCTTGAGTCTAACAAAGGATGCCTTGAAGTTTTAAAAGGTTGAGAATTTTAAAACAGTTTATTCCCCCTACAGCAATCAGAGAAATGTAAAGTCTCCATGTACTTCACAACTACATGCCATCTAGTGACTTTTCCAGCAATTGCAGCATTTTTATTAAAAATGCCCTGGTTAAAGAAAATAATTGTTCTACCTGGTATGTATCTTAAGCTACTGCTGCTTCTTTCCCAGATCTGAAGATGGGTATTTCATCTCCAAAACATGTCTAAAGGGGCTCCCTGTTATACAACTGGTTCAATAAAAGTTATTACCAAGCAAATCTTGTTTTTTGTATATTCCCTGGATCATCACACCTACAATTTTAGTTTAGTAGTACAACACTAGTACATTAGACACAAGAATTTCTGAGACATGCTTGTATGGAATAGCTGGTAAAAAATTTTCTCCTGAAGTGCTTGATTATAAGGGTTCAGTCCTCAACTGTGCAGTGTTATAAACCTTAGTAGTTATGATTTTGGTCCTGTAAGTAGTCACATTTGTATAATTAACATGTTTCCTGTTGTTGTGTGTTATTTTTTTGCCAATGTAACAGTAATGATTAGTGGAGCTTTTTTTAAACTTTCAACCCAAGAAGGTCCTGGCCTATAGGGCTGTGAGAAGCTTCAGTTCCTGATTCAATTTGGCAGAGATTTGGCTGTATTCGGTGGCCAAATCTCCGAATCTGAATTGAATCAGAGGACCCTTTAATCTTTGCAAAGTGTATTGGAACCTTCCAAATCAACTCAGAGAAATTTGGAAAGATTTGGATATAGAGAGAGCTTGAAATGTTTTTTTCTACATACCTCTAGGTAGCAGGAGCTTGTGAATGCTGTGACGTTGAGGGCATGGAGTATCTCAAAGCAGCATGGGGAGTTCCCCAGCTTGCTCATCTTCAGACCTAGAAGTGGATCAGAAGCATTTCTGGTCCACTTCCAGCAAGAGTGCTGGGCCCCTCCCCCCTTTCCTCCTGCCCACTTGGCTCAGTGACACTTGTAGCCAATTGCCAAGCCAGGGGGTGGGGGGTGTGTGTGGGGGTGTGTGTGTGTGTGGCGGGGGTGGGAGCTGGCCCAATGCACTTCCCAGAAGACCCAGTACTTCCAGTCCACTTCTGGGTTTGCCACCAAGCACATAGAGGGCTCCCCCACAATTCTGTGGGAGGCTCCATGCACCCCAGCATTGCAGAGATCATGAGCCATGCCTGCTACTTCAAGGTATGTAGAAAAAACTATTAAATCTGTGTCTATGTCAGGATTGCTGATTGGTTGAATCAGCATCGAATCTTCAGATTTGGATTTGGCAGAATCAAATCAGGGACAGTGATCCAAATCAATTAACTGAATCTCTGTCTCTGATTCAGGCTGATTCCAAAATCCAAATTGAATAGAGCGTTTCCCATACCCCTGCTGGACTAGAGCAATGTTCATGCGTTTCTTGCCATACCCTGCGCTACAAGAACTGCTAATAAAGCCTGTTATGATTTTACTCTAAAATTACTGTTAACATCAATAACTTATCTTTAAAATATTTTATAAATAAAAAGGAATGGAACTGGAAATAGAAGTCATTTGGCAGGCAGAAGAGCCCTGATTCGGCAAAATAGTGACATTGCATTGAAACCAATGGAGCTCTTTATTTCAATGGCTCTAATTGCTTTGCTGAATCTGGGCCAAAGATGGCAAATGAGGATGATTAGCTAGAAGTGTCCACATATAACTCTGGTTTGGAACATTTGCATCCTCTCTCAGCTCAGCTCATGTGCACTCCTTAATAATTTGCTGAGGCTCGGAGAGATTTCAAAGGGCCTTACCCTGGTGCTCTGACCCTGTAAGCACTTAAATACTTGTGTCATGTTACACACATGAATAGACCCTTTCTCTTGAAGCAGGCTACTCATCAGTTAAGGCGCACACTTGCGTGATCACAACTGTATGTTGTAATCTGTTTAATTTATTCATTCTGACTAAGGTTATACAATTGCTAGAAACATCTGGATCTGATATTAAAATGTTTTCTATTGTAATTAGGGTTTTTTATATGTTCCACAGTATTTATTCTTAAGAGTCCCTTACAATTTAATGGAACAATGATTTCAAAGTGTTACAAAAATTGTTACTGTTTTCAGTTGAATTTTTTAAGTGAAAATTGGAAACAAAAATCAGATAAACACTAGGTATTCTGTTCCTGATGCAGGAATGTCTGAAAGAATGGTTTTATTTACTGCTGTCCAGAATATATAAAGAGGCACTTGCCCTAATTAATGGCCTATTTTCACGGAAGGCTTTTAATTAAAGAGTGACATTTATGAAGAGGCAGCAAGACGATGCATGATGTGCGATTACTACCTGGCCTACTTCTGTGTGACTAATGCTCTTGAAGGAACAGGTGGAACTCGCTTTGAATCTGAAAGTTATGTATAATACAGTCAGAAAGGAAAGTTGAATGGAAGAGAAAGAAGAGATGCTACATTTGTGATGGGACACAGGCACCTAGGTACTCAGTGGGATCCACAGCCATGGGTCAGCTCTCATCATGCATTGTATAGGTAAGCACATGAAAAAGATAAGGTAGGACATAGGAAATATTGAGAACAGGTATATCTTAAATCATGCCCCTCTCTGGGGCTTTGCATCTTGCTCTGGGCTTCAAAGGGGTATCTCTCATCACTCATGATCACAGCCTTGAAACCTCTCCTCAACACTATCTCCTTTCTTTAAAGGGAGCAGAGGAATAGTGCTTTCTTTCAAAGCATGGTTGGTAGAAGCAATAGTGGTGCCCTCTCCTTTGTATCCTGTAACATAAAGATTAGAGAACTCAATCAGGCTATAGAGCTGGATTCAATTCCATTCTCTGCCTGAAGGGTCTGAACCCACATCTCCAAGGAGTTTTCCCATACCCACAGACTGTTGGGTATTTCAATCTCCATCATCCTGACTGAGCATTCTTACCATTAAGTTATTAAAAAAAGGTGGGTAGTAATATCAACTTGTCTGTGCAAACCGTAACTAGAAGACTTTACACATTTACTGACTACTTAACACTTACCAGGTTAATCTGTTCAGCACTGTCATTGTGTGAGTTCCTTCTAGGCATCCTCTGAAATAGAATTTTAGGTGGCTGGAGAACTTTAATTTTGAAATTGTAGGAACCCATGGATTCTAGGTACATCTGAAGATAAGTAGCAACTGAGGGGATTTTAAAAATCAAAGTTTTGGACATGGGCGACTGGCACTACCTTGGTCAGGGGGCATACCCTAGTGCTGCCCTAGTGACTAGTCAGCAACCAGTGGGTTGTCCCCCATGGCCAATCTCACTGACTGCGGATGGGTCCCCCCAAGCCTCCCACTCCTCAGCTGGCAGTCAGCGGGGGGGCACTGGCACTCCCACCTCTTGCCTAAGTGGGGAGTGCAGCCTGTCAGGGGGGTACACCAGCACTCGCAGGGGGTGCATATGCACCCTTGTGCACCCCCTAGAAATCACGTTTTGGACTTAAATTTCTACAATGGGAGTTGGGTAAAATATAGATGCCTGCAGAGCCATTCCCGGGGGGGGCAGGGGGAGGGGTGAATAGGGGCAACTGCCACAGCCCAAAAGCCTATGCTTTGTGGGGCCCTGTGGACAGTGTTGTACAGGCCCTGCAGACAGTGCCATAGGCATGTGCTGAGGGCACGATCACTCTGTATGGCTGCCATGCGTTGCCAGCTCTGTGCTCAGGCCACTTACCCCTCCCTCCGCACAGGTGCCTCTGTGCTTTTGGTGGGTATAGCCCTTAGTGAGTATATCAATATATATTTGAGCCTGCTCAACTAAGTTCACAAATTAGATGTTAATGTTAGCAGTTTGATAATGATAGTCAACAGGGTATTTAGTGAACTGACTGTGGATGTGGGAACAACTTGCTCTAATTAGCAAGGGAAGTTTAGGTTAGATATTAGGAAAAAAATTCTTACTAGGAGGGTAGTAAAACACTGGAATAGGTTACCTAGAGAGGTGGTGAAATCTCCATCCTTGGAAGTTTTCCAGACCTGGGGAGTGAACTAGATGACCTCACAAGGTCCCTTCCAACCCTACTTTTCTATGATTCCGTGAAAAACAAAGTGTCATGGATGTTTTATGTATGCATCGGAGAGAGTCCAGCGGAGGGCAACAGAAATGGTGAAGGGCTGAGGAACATGGCTTATGAGGAAAGACTGAGGGAACTGGGCTTATTTAGTCTAGAGAAGAAAAAACTGAGGGGGGATTTAATAGCAGCTTTCAACTCCTTGAAGGGTGGTTCAAAAGAGGAGGTAGCTAGAGCGTTCTCAGTGGTGGCAGATGACAGAACAAGGAGCAATTGTCTCAAGTTGCAGCAAGGGAAATTTATATGAGATATTAGGAAGAATTTTCTCACTAGGAGGTTAGCAAAACACTGGAACAGGTTACCCTGGGAGGTGGTGGAAGCTACATCCTTGGATGTTTTCAAAACTCAGCTGGACAAAGCTTTGGCTGGGATGATCTAGTAGGTGATCCTGTCTTGAGTAGGCGCTTGTACTAGATGACCTCCTGAGGTCCCTTCCAGCCCTAGTTTTCTATGACTGGAATTCAGGTCTCCCTGAGAACTAAGCTGGGATCTGTCATTGCCTGGCAGTGAGAACAGGACTGGATTAACCCTTTAGTGGGCCCTAGGCAGACAAATTCATGGGCCCTGGGCTGGTCAAGGCCCCTGTCCCCACCCCGGCACTGCTGCCTGTGGGGAGCAGGGCTTGGAGTTGCCACTAGGAAGCAGCCACCACAGCAGTGAGGTTGCTGGAGGGGAGGGGAAGGAAAGAGAAGGGAGGTGGACAGGGCTATTCGTGCTGCTGCCATGGATGGTAGGACCAGAGCTGCCTGGAGCTTAGGGCCCTGGATATATGCCTAGTTAGCCTATGTATTAATCTGGGCCTCTGTGACCAAAGCGTTTCTACTATGAAAACAAATATTGTAAACAATAAGTTTCATGTTCTTACACATCACCTAAGACCTGAAAGTCAAGCTTTGTACATTCCGGTTATTCCACCATCAGAAATAATAATAGAGTTACTCATGTGTAAGTAATGGTGGATTTGGACCTGAAATTAGAACTTGGGCAATAATTCTGAAGATGATCTGATTCTCCCAGAGTTACACACAAACAAAGATTTTCAGGATGACCCCCAGAACCATGCTCTTTAGTATCCTACCATGGTTTTGTTGTCTGAAATTTTGTGTTGTTATATAATGAAACAGACAGGAAACAGTTGCCACCCTGTTCAAGTGACTCTCAGCCTAAGGGATCCCATCTATTTTTAGCCAATCCTCTCCCTTAATCTTCATTCCATGGTCATCTATCAACACGAATACCATGTGCCCCCAAAGGCTGGGGGGCACAGTGAGCTCCAGCAAGTGGAGGTGGTGGCAATGTCAGCAGTGGGAGCATGGTTGCGGTAAGTGGGGAGCTCCTGCAGGCAGCTGCAATGCTGTTGGTGGCTGGGGGTGGGGGTGGCAAGTGCCGATCTGTGGTCAGTGACCACCTGCAGATGCCACTGGCAGTGTCGGCAGTGGGCAGCACCAATCATGGACAGCCCGCAGATACCGCCAATCATGTTGGCGGCAAGGGGGGCTGACAAGCTGCGACCACCCATAGGTGGTGCCAGCAGTGTTAGTGGTGCCTTTTTGTAAGGGGTGTACTGCCATGTTCAGGGGTGCACATGCACCCCCATGTACCCCTATGCATCGCCAACGTCTATCAACATCTTTAAAAGCTGTTAACTACATAACCACAACAGTGTGCAACAACCTATTACTCATTAAAGCTATGATCAGACATGTTACTTACCCTAACTTCTGCTAGGTGGCAATATGCTACCTACAAACCAGGGGATTTGCAGGCATCAATAATTTGCATAAGATCCTTGCTTAAGGCATAGTTGTCACTTTGCCATAAACCTGCCCTATTTATTGCTTTTCCTTCCCACAGCAGGATTTATTTCTATGAGCAGGATTTGGAGAAAGATGTTTTCCACTCAGGAGGTTTCTACATTAGGATCTCTTCTGTTTTCCAGAAACAGATGTAGAACGAAATGTTGTAGCAAGTGTATTTATATTTAGGAAGGGAAAAAGATAACCAAAATCAAAGGGGAATAACTACCTCAATAGCAAACTATAGGAAACATACCTGCTACTGCAACATTATTCTTTTTTTTTTCATTCCAAGGTAAAAATTAATGGAAATTAACTCATTGTTTGAAGTTATTGCAACCTGTTATTAGGATATGTAGTATTTCTGTAATAGCATTTTCTTTAAAATCACTCAGAGAACTCTTCTGGGTGCTCCCAATATCTCTCCTTTTTAATAATATCACAGATTTTTAGGTTTTTCTTCACAAAACAAAAAACCTACCCAAATGGAAATAAGAGTGAACTATTTCTAGTTGCTTTGTTGGCCATTCTATGTACATTTCATGTATATACATTCTATGTATATTACAGCTCCTCAGACTTAATACTTACATGTTGACTTTAGGAACAGAATTCTAATTCCAAAACTATCACCTACAGGTTTTAAATAATCATATTTAATCAGAGGGATCAATGTTAGGGAAATTTGTATTTGATACCTGTGCAAGGCACGTTGCAAGCAGTGACCCATGACACCACCTAGCAGGCCAAACCCCTCGTAGCTTCTCTAGTCAGCTCTATGCCAAAAAAGGAATAGAATGAGAAACTCGATCCCATAGGCTAACTCCAACTATATAACCCTGCCCATGGTCAGCCTAAATCGAAGCTTCCCCTCTCACGACCCGCGGACGGAGGCTGTTGTAGAGGTCGGACACGGGTGGTCCTGCTAGAAATCGCTTACTAGCCATAGTAAGAGACTATAGCAGCATCTAACATCCCCGGAACCTTCCCCTCCCTTTGGTGATTAACTGTTTGCTGTAATGCGATCTTCAGTAAAAACAACCACTAACAACAGCAACTCGCAAGTACCTTCGTTTCAAGAGATCTCGCAAAATCTGATTGGTCTAGCAGCCAGATAAGGGGAAACCCAAAGCTAGCATGGGATAAGCTAGCGTCCAACCTGATTCGCGTATGGGGCCTGCCGGAACAAGGCTCCTGGCGCAGCAATACCAAAATTAAAAACAGGTAGAGAGGAAGCACACGCAAACCTGCCTGCACAGGAAATAGAAATGAAATAGAAATAAAAGTAAAGAAATAAGTACAGGGAAAGAAATCTGGGTGTTGTGTATTAGCATTGGTATAGTGGACTGTTAGAAGGATTATCCATATGTAATGTTTGCACAACAGTTTGATAACAAAGTGCTGCCTAAGCATTCAATACACTTTTTTGGCTCAAATACACATATGCCAGAATTCAAAGGATTTGAATCTTTCCACACAATGATGTTAACAAGGCACTAACCTCATTGTCATCACTGAAGCAACATTAGTAATGAAAAAAGTGGCATAAATCAGTGGAGGATTAAGTCCTAACATCCTCGTGGGGCAATATTATAAATGTTAATTAAGAGTTGCTTTACTTCAAACTTCCTTCGCTTTTGTATACTTTGGGCAGGGATGTTTATCATATTCTGAGCCAAATGAGTGGCTGTCCTAGGGAACCCAAAAATTGCAATTGTTTTCTGTTGTCTGATTATCATCATCATTATCACTGCCAAAGGGGGGGCCAATACTAAGCATTTGCCTGGGACCGCCAGGAGTCTACTTCACCTTTTGTAGCTACCTTGTATTGGCAAGTAACATGCTACTGTAGACTGCTAAGTCTCAACTAGGGTGCAGTGGCACCCAGAGGTGCCTCGAGATCCTTTCAGGGATGCTGTACAATGTTAGTACTGGTAGGTATGCCATGATAAATAAACCCAGAGATTTCAAATAGGAATCCAGAGTGTTAAAAACATTCTGCCCTGAAGAGGGCTTTCTAAGTTCTTTGCAACAGAATTGCTCTAGTATTTTTCTGTTGTCAGAAAGCAAGTGAAAACTAAGAGCTGGCATTTTTAGTGGGGCTTGAGTTTAACAAGGTTGAGCACCACTGCTGTAGGTATGGGGTTAGATCTGCACTGCAAGGGAGCCGTGTGGAGTTTTTTTGGGTTTTATTTTTGACCCATGGATATCCAAAAAAAACCCTCAGGGAAAAAAAAGCATGTGCAGGCAGTGAGTGTCACACAAAACCAGAGCGTGGCTGGCTGGAGCTACACTTCAGCTGTTGGCCAGGCTCTGTGTGGCAGGCGCGCTGCTACTGCAGCCCCGGGAGGCCCCAGGTACAGGCAGACAAGGTTCTGTGGGTAGACTGATGGAAGGGACCTCGCATGATCATTGTGTCCAGCCCCCTGCACTAAGCAGGAAAGACAACTGGGGCCAGGTGACCCCAGCGAGATAACTGTCCAGTTTCCTCTTGAAGATTTCCAATGTAGGTGATTGCACCACCTCTGGATGGAGTTTATTCCAGTCTGGACACCCTGACTGAAGAAGTTTTTCCTAGTGTTAAGCCTGAAACAGAGTTTGTGGCCATTGCTCTTGGTTTTCCCCAAGGGTACCCTGGTGAACAGTTGTTCACCAAGCCCTTGATGTATTCCTCTGATATAACAGTAAGCTGCTACCAAGTGCCCACTCAGCCTTCTCTTTTTTAGGCTGAAGAGACCAAAGTCCTTCAGCCTTTCCTTGTACGGCTTGCTCTGCAAGTCTCTGATCATACAGGTGGCCCTTCTGTGGACTTTCTCAAGCTTTTCCACGTCCTCGATGAAGTGTAGTGCCCAAAACTGGATGCAGTACTGCAGCTGCGGTCTTACCAGTGCTTAGTAAATGTGGTATCTCTTAATAGACCAATTTAATAGTTGAAAAAATTGTTCTCGACAAGTTTTTAGGCACAAACACCTTTCTTCAGACATCAGAACACGCATATATGCATACACACATGTGCATATACATGTGTGTATGTGTGTATATGTGTGTGTATACATGTATGTATGTATATATGTGTGTACATACACAAAATGCAGGTATGTGAAAATGCAAATGTATATATGTATGTGTACACACACACACATTTGCTTTTTCACAGACTTGTGTTTTGCATGTTGGCTTCTATTCCATCCAGAACTCAAAACAGCAGCAGACTCTCCTTATGCCTGAAGAAGAGTGTCTGTGCCCAAAAGTTTGCTGAGAACAATTTTTCTGACTATTGCGTTGGTCTAATATAAGATATCACATTTACCCACAGAACCTTGTCATCTTATGCACACATATATACATACATGTGTGCCTGTTTTAAACATGCATGAAAGACAACTGCATGTTGCCTTTCTTGCAGTTGTACATGGATTATGTATGTATGCTTGTAAATATGCATGAGGCGCATACACAGATAACATGCATGTATACATGTGTGTACGTAGAAAGGTGTACACGCATGCATGCATATGCAAATGGACAGATGCACATGCATGTGCGTGTACATGTGTGTGTGCGCATGGGCAGGTGGACACCTGCATGCATGTATACTTATATTTGTGTGTGTGCATGGGCAGGTGGACACCCACATGCATGTATATTTGTGTGTGTGCACGGGCAGGAGGATATCCACATGTACGTATATGTATATTTGTGTGTGTGCATGGGTAGGTGCACACGTACATGCATGCATACGTGTGCACGGGCAGGTGCACACATGCATGTATACGTGTGTGCTTGTGTGTGTGCATGGGCAGGTGCCCTGGGGTTGGGCCGAGGGGCCGATCTCCCCGCTGTGAGCAGGAGCAGGGGCAGGAGCAGGCCCCCGGGCCGCTCGCGGGCCCTTTCCTGTGCGGCCGCAGGTTGCCGCGGAGCCTGTTCCCGGCCGCACCCGGAGCCGGCGCGGCGGCGCCAGGAGCCCGCGTCCGTCTGTCCCGAGGGGAGCCCGTGCGCAGCAGGTAGGGCAGGCCTCGCTGCTGGGCCGCAGGCCCCTACCCTGCGGAGGGGGGTTGCCGCGCTTCCTGCTAGCGAGGAGCCCGCTGCGCTGAGGCCGGGTTGCCTGCAGCCGGGCTGGGAAACCTGGAAGGGCCCCGAGGTCCGACTGGCAGCTCTGGGAGCGAGGCGGTCTCGTAGCCAGGGGAGGCGGAGCTGAAACGTCCTGTCATAACTCGAGTAGATTGAGTCGAGGGTGCTGGTGCTGGTCGCCCCGACAGGTTATCCAGGAAAGGCTCATCGGAGCGAGCGCAGAGAGCGAGCTGGGACCAGGGCTAGGGGTCTCGGGGAATTGGAGAGAAATCTTCAGGAGACTGCGGAGAGAGTCACCCGGGCGCGAGAGGATGTATGCAGCATTCACGGAAAGAAATATTACGTGTTGAATCTGATTTATACAGTTGTCCAGTAGGTTTTTAAAATGTAATAGGAATGTATGCTTGCCTTCCTGACAGGAAGTGATGAATGTCAGTGCATCACATGATGAAACCTGGAATAGGTTCAAACAGATTTGGCAAGCCTAACCAGGACTCAGGACTCCTCTGTCCCTCCTGGAAACCACGCCCCCCACAATAAAACAGAACAGAACAAACTAAATCAACCCAACCCAACCCAAAACCTTTTAAGAGGAGGCTAGACATGCCGGGGTTGTCTGACCCTAGCACTCTGACCCCTACATGGCTGGAGTCATCTGACCCCAGCACTCTTTCCTACCCAGGGCAGGGGGTCAGATTTGATGATCTGCTCAGGTCCCTTCTGGCCCTAACCTCTATGAATCCTATGCTTTTTTCCCCTAGTACGCTAACGCTTACCTAAACACAGTGTAAAGATTACATGAACAGCCTGCCTATCCCTAGAAGGCTGTTCATTTACTCTAGGAACAGCCTGGCCTAAACTTCAGGCATATGGCTAAAGCTCCTTACTTTCTGCTTGGCAGAACAAACACCTTATGCCTGAAACCACGGGGACTGTTTAAGGTTTCTTTGGAAGGTCTGAGAACTCAGACTTTTTAGTTTTACCTAGTTTACATGTAAATGCAGTGCGTTAAATAACAAGCAGACATTAATGGGTTGTAATTATGGCAAATTAAGTTTAGTACCTGTAATGACAAGTACTAACTTAATGCACTTAATGCACTACTGCGCATTAGTGCAAGTGAACACTTTCATGATATTAATGCACATTAGACTAAATCTGCACATTAGCATGGATTTTGCCGGCTTTGATAATGCACAGTAGAATTAGTCTGCACATTAAGCATCTTGTGTAGATCTACCCTGCTGAAAGTTCCTATGGATTGAAGGGCCTCAAGTGTTTTACTTAACTGATACCAAAGAACCCGTTTGTTACAATGTAAGTGGTCAGTAGCAAACTGGGACTGGCACTGTTTTATGCAGTTCGTAAACCATGAACTTGTCTAGCATTTGTGTAAACGGAGTGCTGTTTTTAACTTGAACTAACCCTAACTGGAACCTAGTTTTCAGAAAGCATTGAATTACCCACCTTTTGAAATTGGAATGCTTCGGTAGATCTGAAAATTGAGCAGACCCAAATTTGGCATCTGATATTCTCTTTTGAAAATATTGGGCTCTGTTTCTCAGTTAAGCTGTTTTGGAGGAGGGAATAGCAAGTGGCAACATTTGGAAAAACCTTTTTGGGGAGAATTCTGCATCCTGGGGAATGTTTATATGAATTTCTTCACTCTTTTTAAGAATTCACTTTAGGTTGGTGAATCTGGCATGCCAGTCTTCAGGAAGGCAGGTTAGGCTATCATGGAACTGCAAGAGTAGGGAGCAAAATATTCTTTAATAAAAAGATTCACTCGCTAGACTGAAGACCTATTGAAACATGCATTACAAATCCTCTGCAACTTGACTGATTGTGTAAGAAACAGCAAGAGGATAAGGCAGTTGCATATATTCTTTCCTATAGAGCTGGGGAATTTGAATTCCCATATTTAGAAATAACTTGAGTAGAGAAAATTGCAGGTGCAATTACAAAGACCATTTCTGGCCTGAAGCATAAAACACACTGTAATAGCTCAAGCACATTAAGCTAATCTCACATTCTGTTCTCTTGATTGATGGGGAATTATGACCATCTCTATAGACAAAGCATATTTTTGAGTACAGTGTATTCTAGGTGAATTTTTAGAGGAATGGTTCTGAAAGTTTGGCCCATGGAGTCTAAAGCTGCTAAGCAGTGAGAAAGACTTTCACCTTTGGAAATGACTTCTATAATTCAGTGGAGTTAAAGCAGAAATTCATTTAGCCCCATATAGATTATCATCTAGAATTTGGTGGAGAAAAGGCATAATTTTCAGAAGAGCTGTACAAGGAAGGAGCGTATCTTGTACTTACTGGGCACATATACTGCATTGCATGCAATTAATGTGCCCCAATAAAGTATGGAACAATAAACTCTGGAATTTTTTGTTCCCATTTGAATATGCGTCCAGGAGCAAAAAACTCCAGAGCAGATTGCTCTAGAGTTTATTTGTGCATGCCACATTGAGCCTGATCAGGCTGGTAGGGGATCAAGGGGGTCAGTCTGCCAGCCTAGGGCTGCTCCAGCCAGGCTCCATGTGCTGCAGGGAGGCTGGCTGGGGCATAGAATGTCTCAGTGCAGGTCTAGCAGGTAGGCAGCCCCTGCGCTGAGGCACACCACACCCCAGCCAGCTGCAGAGTGGCACATGGAGACGGGGGAGCGGTCAACCCAGGGCTGCTCCCCTGTCTCTGCATGCTGTGGGGCCCCTGCTGAGGCATGTGGAGATGAGGGAGCAACTTGCTCTCCCACCTCTGTGCTCTCAGGCATGTGGAGATGGGAGAGCAACCAGTGCAGGGCTACAGAGCTTCCATGCTGCTAAGGAATTCTATACTCGAGCCAGGTGTTCCGCTGTAGACACATTTTAGGGTGTGTAGACATACCCTTTATGTACAGCTGATAGGTCGAAGAGGGTGATGAAGAAGTCTGGTGCAGATCTTTGGTTAGGAAGGGGTCATTAAGATAACAGCCTTCTGGCTGCAGGATCCAGGACAGCTACCATTGTGTGGGAAAGGAACATCCAGTCTCGAGGTCCTGAGGTTGCGCTCTAGCACTTGCTGCAAAACTCAGTCACCTAAAAAGTAAAGGGAGAGAAGGTGCGTGTAGGCTTTGTTGGAACATTCATATGCATACTGCAGTGCTCACACAAAGGCCTTCCTAAAACATTGGCTAAAGCAGGCCTGAATGCGCCTGTTGCATGAGGTTTTTACATAAGCAAAAATTAGCTTGTGGACCAGATGTGCATTCAGGAGATGGGCAGGGGAGATGGCTGTACAAGCTACAGGATGTTCCAGGATTATAAAATGGGAACATCCAGATTAGGGTGAGGAACACGTCCATGGTATAGGAAGGCTTAATATATTCAAGATACTGGTGGAATATAATAATGTAATTTGTTTTGATCCTTGTATAAAAAGAGAATTAGAAAGTATGGGAACTTTATTTTGGTCTGAGGGAGCATACGTGGTGTTTTGACAATACCTTTTCGGAGTCCTATACATGCATTAGTGCCTTGTCTGTCAGATCACAAGTGTGTCAGGGTCATGCCTTGTAGGCAGCAAACCTATCTGAGCCTTTGCCACTGAACTGAGCCTGGGGTCATTCTTTAAAACAAGATTGGTGTTGGAATCTCTTGGCTGTGACTTTGCTGGCACTGGAGCCCCTGAGATTTCAACACTGACAACACATCAATAATGCCCAGCGAAGACAGTGATGACAACAATAAGCGTATATTTTTTTTTACGTAGCAATTCAGATAATAAACCTTCCCTAACATTTAAACATAAATGTAGCTATGGAGTGGAGGGATTAAATAAAAAAGCAGGTTCCACAGAATACTGCAAGAAGTGAAAATGCTTTAGTTCAACTCAGAGAAGAAAATGGAATGAGCGCAAAATATGAGACATTTTCAGTAATTAAAAAAATTGAAAAGAACATAATGGGTTACAATTAGAGGCATTAATTCTGTAATACTGAGACCCAAAGAAGTGTAGAAAAGAAAAGAAAAACAAAAACAAATTACAAACAAATTATAAAATTAAAGTATACTTGGTTTGCCAATCAAATAATTGACCTGTTCAGAATAATAGTGTCTGCAGTTAAAAAAAAGAGGGAGTGGGGATGAGAGCAGGTACATGGAGTAAACAAAATGAATGGTAAGGGCAGTGTAGTAATGTTAAATGTGTATTGTAGTGTTAATTGAAACTTTTTTTCAAGTCACTTATCTGTTTTTAGTAGATCAGTGGCTCTATTCAGAGCATCTTAGATTAATTAGTTTCTTCTCCTCCTCCCACTTCTGTTTTTCCAAAGCTAGGAAAGCAGCATTTCTAGGGGTTAGGACAGGACTTCTGGGTTCTGTTCTGTTCTCTTGTCTATAAATACTTTATTGGTGGGTCATGCTTATCTGTAAAATGAAGAAACTGACTATTATTTTCATCTAAAGCATGCTTCTAAGGATTTCAAAGGTCTTCACAGACGTTAATAATATTAGCCTCACATTGTAACAGTGACACAGGAAAACATTCTTCAGTGGTGTAACAGATTGCTATGCAGGCATAATTATATACTACCTGTGCATGTAGCTCCTCTATGTACCAATCATTAAGTGGCTCTTAGTGTCCCCCAAAGACAAAACAGTGGATAAAGTGGAAAAGGGCCAAATTTAAAGAAACATTTAGACCCATCCTCTCAGATCTGCTACTTCCAACTGCTGATGCCTGACTGTCAGTTCTGATCTGTGAACGACTACGGTAAGGGTATTGAACTCCCCCTACCCCATTCCTGCCTCTTCCATGTACCCGCTTCCTTCTTCTTTCCACCCTTTCTCATTTTATGAACAGCTGCCTCTGACTTTCCTTTTCCTCTACCCCTCTATGTTGCTATTATCTTCTGTCTACAGCCTCCTTTCTATCAGCCTTTTTTTTTAATTTTGACTCCTGGCTCTGTCTCGCCTCACAATTTCCTACACACATCTGTGACTTCAGCTTCTGTACTGATGACCAATAGAATGCCATGTGGGCCCAATACTTGTCCTTACTGCTTAACTCAGTGCAAGGTCCTTGTTTAACTCATCTACTTGTCAAAAGGGCTGTTTGCTTGAGCTGGTTTCTAAGCATAACTTTATTCCTGATCTGTTTCTTGCTCATTTCTCCCTCTGACTATCACCTACTCTCTTTAAATGTTGCCCAGCAGCTTTCACATTGTATCCTGTCACTTACTCTTTCTGTGCCTTCTACCCTTCACTGGTGTTGATGATTTCTCATCTGCTCCCACTCCTTCCTCTCAACCATTTCTTCCTCCTTCTACATTGATATACTGCTTGATACTCTCCACATGGCATTATTCTTCACCCTCTGCTCTTTGTTCCTTTGCATCCTAAGGTCTGGCCACTCCTTTCAGATCTCAGCCTTGACTCACCCCCAACACTTGTTTACTCTGGTCCTGCTATTCAGAATGTGTTTGGTGAAGATCTCATGATCAGATTGATTTTCTCTACTACAAATACCATTTCCTCAGTCCTAATCATGTACCCACCTTCTCAAAGCCAATAGTCCTGCCTCCACTTCTGTATGAGATCTTCCAAGAGAAGACTAACAGATTACAAACCGGCTTTCCCTTCCTCGTCTTCTGAGGTCGCTCGCAGGTGATGCATTACTCTCCTTGTTTTCCTCATGCTCGCTCCATCTCATTCCATGCTCTTCTCTGAATTTTCCTTCCAAAATATGCTTTAATATTTCCCACCCTGTTAAAGTGGATATCAACAAAGGGCTTTAATGGCCCGTCCCTAGCCAAAAGCCTTACACATCATCATCATCAAATGCCTGCCAGCTGTTTGTGGCAGCTGACCAGTTCTTGAAATCTTGCTCCCAGCTTTGGCTTCCATCACTCTTTCCTCTTCTAGTTCCCTTTCTGTTTCTCTAATTGTTCCTTTACAATGTCTTTTGAAGTATCTTCCCCAGCCTCACTTCATATTTCTGAGGGCTTTGTCTTTGGTCCTCTTCTCTTTGAATGCATGCTATTTTTTGTTAATGTCATCTGCACATACAAATTTGGCTATTATTTCTGTGCTGGTGGCTCATAGATCAGCCTTTCTACAACTCATTTCTTCTGCAGCAACTGAAATCTCAGGCCATTCCTTTAACAACTGTCACCTTATGATCCATGTGGCTAAAACAGAGCTGTTAATCTCTCCCCTGCCTGTTCACCTCAAAACCCACCCTTCTACCTCCATTTTTAGTCAGGGAGGCCTGTAATGGCATGGTTTTGACTTAGACTTCATCCTCTTTCATGTTTTTTTTGTGGTAAAATTCTTTGCTCTGGCTTGCATAACCTGCCTTACTCACATCCATTCAGAAGGCTTCTGCAAAAATTATTTCCCTGGCCCATCATATTGACCAAGCCATCTGTCATTGCATCCCTCTGTGCTACTCTTTTGGCTGCCTCTAGCAATTTTACTAGCAATTACCCACTGATACAATGTGCCGTGCTGTCACATTGGAGAAACAATCTGTATGTTACTGCATACCTAGAATGAATATGGTAGTCATGTGTCATAGCTCTTAGCCTCCCTCAGTCTTGGACACTGGAAACTGTTTTGAAGAGAAAATATTGGCCGAGGCTCTGGATTTTTTGTCTTTATCTTTTTGAAAAGTATCATATTATAAAATCTTAACCTTCACTTTCCAGAGTCTCTCAGAAACAACCTTGGTTTAGCAGCCATTTTGTAGCCATTATAGTGTTCTGCAGGTATTTCACTGCAGGTTCAGCACTTGTTAAGAGTTCATATCAATCTATAATCTTTTAGCCCAGGGTCAAGAATGATGCTGCATCATATGGACACTGAATTGACTAAAAATAATTCACCTTTTATTAAAGAAAAGGTACCAAAATTGGTTACAAAGAAAACCTTAAAATGGTGAATTAATATTAAACTCTGTTGCTTTCTGAATCAATGGCTGGAGATCCTTAATTGTTAGTGGTTGTAGGTGGTCTACCTAAGATCTGTCAAGTTTTTTAACAATTAAAATTATACCAGTAGGTGTGAATGCTTACTGCTCCCCTATTGATCATGCACTAGCTTCTCCAAGGTTTGCCCCTAAAGAATCAGTACTATAAACTGATTCTGATCCAAATAATAGTGAATGTAGCAGGCCTTACTTTTGTAGGACTTATTATTAGAAGCATATTTACATAGATATGATTATAATTAGATGATTTAGGAATTTTACTTTAACTTGATTAGTTTAGCATTAAATTATTATTTTAAGTGGCCTAGTAACATTTATGACAATTATGCTTACTTAACAGGGTATGCTGTTACCTTTACAACTAGCAAAAATCAACTTTAACTACTCAGTTCTGTGGGGGCTGAGAGTGGCCAGATGGGGCTGCCAATGGAGTGGAATTAGGCACAAAAGCTTGTTGGTTGAATTCAAAAAGAACTTTACTTACAAACTAGAGTACAGTGTAGGTACGCTCCGTAGAGTTGCAACAGAGAAGGAAACTGGGTGGCACACCAATGTTTCCGAGCATGCAGGGTACGGGGTACATCAGGATAATGGCAACGGAGAATTGTTGGTGGTTGATCAGGCCTCCAGATTCGCTCTGAGATGCACGTGGAAGTCTCTTCTGACAAGCATACGGAGTTCTCCAACTTGGGCAGAAACTTGCCCTAACTTTTATATGGCTAGCGAGCCAATTGCCAGCTGCCGGGTATGAATAATTTACGATGAGCCAATCGAAAGCATGCATGCAAACAGTGCAGATGCAAGCTTTGGCGGGGACTGATCATTACACCAAGGGTTTTTCCTGTCTTACGAGGGAATCCCTTGCAACCGAACACTCGCATTGTGCTGAGAATTCTGCTGTGCCAAGGCACTTTTAATCTCTCAGCACAGATATGCCCCCTTGCCGATGGCACATCTGAAGCTGGAGCACATGTGAGTCAGCTAAATCGTCGTGTTGCTCAACGGGTTCACACGGTAGGTAAGTATAAACAAACGTAGACAATGAAACCAGTTCACTCTCTATAAACCAAACTAAACAATAACCTATGAACACACAAATGCACATAACTATATTTGTTATGAACAGTTCAATCATCAGGACTTTGGTGGGTGTCATAACGATGCCACACGTCGAGTCCTGGCCTCCCGGGGTGTTCTTTCTCTCTTTGGTCTGGCTCCAGCACGCACTCTGGATTCCGGACCTGCGGAGAAAGAAACTTTCTAAACAATTAATTAACTATACTTTAATGCATGATTATTTTAACACGATGATCCATCATCTGACTTGGTTGAGTATCGGAAACCCAGTTCGTATGCCAGATTCCATTGGCTCTCATCTCCTAAAATTCGCAACTGTTTTTTCGTGAGCCTCGAATGGTGCTGGAGGAATCCGAACATGGCTCGTTCTTCCGGCGTTCTCTGCATTGGCCAAGAACTAGGCTCGTATGAAGCTTCGCTGGACGTTTCTATGTCAGGCTTGATGAGCTCTTGCAGTCATGGGAGTTGCCGTAGGAGATGGCCTGCGGGTTGTCCAGCCAGTGGGTTCAAAAGAATCCGCAAAATGATGGAAGTTTTTCCTCCATATGTTTCGATGCAGGCTTCTATGCTACTGAGCATGATTGGAACAGCTCCAGGATCTTGCAAATAATGGTGAGGCCATGGTCCTCACTGCTGGGGTGTTGTCAGTCCCGGTGTGTGTGTTCTAGGGTTCCACGCACAGTACGAGATTCCTATGACCGCTAGCAAGATCTGTTCTACATCGACTCTTGGCGGACAGCCTCCATGCCAGGCATATGACTTCTGGCTGGATTGACCTGCAACAAGTGCTGGAAGCGGAATGAGCCAGTGAGGGCTACACATTACCATCTCGATGTCAGTAGCATACCCTCCGCTCCATGAGGCTTGTCTGGTCAGAAAACTTGCCTCTTCTCAGTTCACCAGGTTGGATCCAAACTCCATGACCAGGCATCCCATCCACATAGCTAAGGTCTCTTCTGGTCTTATCTTGGACCTCTTGCATAGCTTCTGCAATTCGTCCCAGGTCTCGCCATGATAGGTGTTACCAGCACCAACCACTTGGCTTCTCGCTGCCACAGGGTGTGCGGCCATCTGAGTCGTCACTGTATCTGACAGGGAACTTGGGCACTGCTTATTTCCTGTTGCCTCCTTGTAGCCCGAAGGCGGGCCCATGGGGAGCGATGTCATCTTGGGGAGTGGAGTCACTACTTCCGCCTGCCCGCCGGTAGCTCCGCCCTTCTCTTCCGGATTCTCGGGGCGGCTCCGCTCTGTTTCGTCACCATCTTGGAATGGTGGAGGACCGGGGTTTTTCTTTCCGCTGCTATCTGCTCCAGCCTCATGAATGGCAAGCAGTCGGGCTTTCAGCCCTGTCTTTTCCCACATTAGAGTTGTCGCCATGCGGTACATTACACGCAACATTTTCCCCTTCCCGTGTTCTGAGCTGGTCCTCTTAATTGCGGTGTGACTCTCCGCCTCTAATTTTCTGTGGAGCTCAGAAAGAAGCTCCGGGTCTCTCAACTTGGGCACTAGGTCTAAATTAATTAGTGCTGGCCCTTTGCTTTTCTGCACGCAGCGCATGCAGTGGGAAAACTCCCTGCTGAGGACAGTGCTCTCTTCGCTTGGCTTTGGTCCGGCGAAGTGTTCGGTGCCCCCTTCCTCTGGGGGTCTGAACAACCCGCTCGCTTCCCATCGCGCATCCGAATGTGCTGGGGTGGAGATGCACTTTCCACTCTTTCGCAGTTTCTCCTACTCCTTTCAGTGAGAGAGAACTGTTCACAAGTCTTCCACCCATTCCAATTGCTTGGTGCTATGTGATGTGTGCGCCTAACTCCATGGCGTTCAGCACGTGGCATTTCCCGTTGCGCCAGGGGCAGTTCTTAACTAATTCCAACTCCATTGCGCCTTCCCTGGATACCGATCCTGTTCGTGACGCCATGTGGGGGCCGAGAGTGGCCGGATGGGGCCGCCAATGGAGTGGAATTAGGCACAAAAGCTTGTCGGTTGAATTCAAAAAGAACTTACAAACTGGAGTACAGTGTAGATATGCTCCATAGAGTTGCAACAGAGAAGAAAACTGGGTGGCACACCGATGTTTCTGAGCATGCAGGGTATGGGGTACGTCAGGATAACAGCGACGGGGAGTCATTGCTGGTTGATCAGGCCTCCAAGTTTGCTCTGAGATGCACGTGGAAGTCTCTTCTGACGAGCATGCGAAGTTCTCCAACTTGGGCAGAAACTTGCCCTAACTTTTATACAGCTAGCGAGTCAATTGCCAGCCGCTGGGTATGAATAATTTACGATGAGCCAATTGAAAGCATGCATGCAAACAGTGCAGATGCAAGCTTTGGTGGGAACTGATCATTGCACCAAGGGTTTTTTCCATCTTACGAGGGAATCCCTTGCAACTGAACGCTCGCATTGTGCTGAGAACTCTGCTGTGCCAAGGCACTTTTAATCTCTCAGCACAGACAAGTTCCACGCTGAAGTTTTGATTTTTTTTTTTTTTAGTTAGAGATCTACAAAACCCCCTGCAGCTTGAAAGAGGTAAAGCTTAATTTTTTTCCTTGTTATAGGGGTGTGGGCTTTCTTAGGCCAAACTGTTAAAAATATTTTTTTTTGTTTTTAATACATGATTAAAAGAGTAGTATACACTGGTTGGTATTACAGAAAAGGTAAAAAAAAATTCAGTGATAATACCTTGTTTTAGATGAGTCATTAATCATGACTCATGACCAGCAGACAGTGATGTCCAATTTGTTTTCTAATCCTTCAGTAGCTGGTGCTCTTCATTACCATAGTGATATTAAAAATGCATATAACCATGCAGTTAGACTCTGACAGATTTTTTTTTCTCTGGAATAACATTTCCATATTTTAAGTCTCTTGCTCTTTATTTTTTTTTTTAACGTAAAGTCTAAGTAGCATATAAATGATGAGAGAAGTATAATTTGACAGTGAGTTAAGCTAAAAAAATGCTCTGCAGTCAGTCACTGGGTTCACAGAAATTTAAGACTAGTTTATATTTTTGTGGGGGTTTTGGACATTTTGGGTTAATGAAAATGAGGAGCTAATAACATTGTCAGATGTGGTATAATATAGCAAAGCATTATGTAAGCCAGGGTTGGCCAACCAGCTGCATACCTACCACAGTGGCATGGGCAGCCTGTGTGTCTGGCATGCAGTCGATTGGTTAGGAACTACAGGGCAAGGAGGGGAAAGCAGAGGAAGAGGATAGAAGTGACATTTGGGGACAGTGGTGTAGGGACAAAGCCAGGCACCTGGAGCACAGAGACAGTGGCAACTTCTGGTTGCTGCTGTGGTTGCAATTGTGATTGTACAGCTGCCAGCAGCTGTTGCTTTTTTTTCTTTTCCCCAAGTTAGTGCCTATGACAGTTGCTGCATTCACCCCATCCTAGTTATGCCACTGCTTTGGGAGGGTGCAGGATTAATTTGAACCACATCTGAAAGCTATTCCATATTATCTGCTTACATAGTTTAGTGCTAACTTGTATTATTATTATGTGGGTTGCATGTCCAGTAGGGATGACAGAAAACTGGGATCTAAAGCTTGTTTTTAATTTCTGAACACAGGTTGCCATAAATCAAACACTAAGAAATTAATCCACTTTGATACTTACCTATGTTTAGAAATTACTATTTTTTATATTGCAGTAGGTTTGAAAACCCTGCTGTAATAGATGATATCCCCACAGAAAACATTTTGTATGTTAAATAGCCTAATTCAAAAAAGATTAGGTGGTCTTGCCATTTTAAAATAAGAAAACAGCATTACAGACCTGTTAAATTGTTAATTAAGGGTAACCCCTCAATTAGAAATAGTTTTAATAGCCAATGGTTAAAATGTTGTAGGTAGCATTAGAATAGAATAAGAGGTGTTGTTAAATATGCAGGCAGTGTTGAAGTAAGAAGCAACATGAATGATATCTCTCATCTGTGATAAAAGAAAAAGATCAATTAGTTTGGACATAAACTTGGTAGATATGTTAAAACATAAAAAGAGAGAGAAATAAAGTTATGTAAGATGAAGACTTGCAGTCTGCCATAGCTGAAGATAAAACCTTATACTTAGTAAGCAGGTCTGTCTTCAGAGGTATTTTTGGAGACCTCTTCCACATTAATCTCTGTAAAATGATCTGTTTCCTTACTGCAGTATTTTATTACTCTATGGTGTTTTATTACAACCTTACTGTAATTAGGTTAGAAGCTACAAACACAAAGTTTACAACAGTGATAGTCTAACCACCTAGAATTGACTCCTCACAGAAAATATTATCAATACTTTTTTGTTTTGTTTTTGTCCTGTATGCCTTGCACGTGAATAATGTAACACACAAACTACATGTCGTCACTTTTTCTTTTGATCTGGAGTGCATTTGCCACAATTCACCCATGAATGTACATGCTGTTCTGGCTCTCTGGTTAATGCTGATGTCTCATCCAATTCTTGTGACAGTTGGGACTGGCTGTCCTTGTTTTATCAGCTTTTTTATAATGTGTGCTGAAACATCAGAAAACTGCTTGGTCCTCGTAGTTACATAGATATTAGGCAACAGGCTATATCAGTACTAGTAAAACAAACATGACAATATCAACATGATTCACCATTTTTATTTAGATCATGTATGTATTTATGCATGTGCATACAATATATGTATTATATTGAGAAGAAATAAGTCCTGTCTGTTCACTCAAGACATGCTTGACATAATTTAAAATCTAACTTATCAAAAAATGCTTTTCACTGTGTACATGTTTTAGTTTGGGTTCAGATGACATCTGCTTTCCACAAAAGGTTTCTACAATTAGCAAATAGCTCCTCTGTTGCAGGGTTTTTTGTTTGTTTGTTTGTTTGTTTTTGTCATATTCTGGCCAAACAAAAACACTGTAGAACCTGTTTTCTGTGATGTTTCTTTATTACATTATTATGGCATTCTTCCCTGTTTCTGACTGGATTCATGTCTTAAAGCAACTGTGTTTTCAAAGATGCTTGCAGGAAAATAGTTTCAAAAGATATTTACCATGTGTTCTGGATGTCAACAGGATACTCCAAGAGTTTCTTGGTATAAGACAGTCCTAGTTCAGCAAGTTGTAAGACAGTAATGGTAACTTAGACCCTTTACTTTCACCTGTGAAGTTTCCTTTGCTTTGTGATTTCAATGGGTAACTTCCAGCTGACTTCCCCCTCAGGTCAGCTGCCTCCAACAAAAACAAATCTCTTCTTCAGATCTCCCTAAAGTCACTTGTGGATGATTACATCTTACTGGAACTTTCTCCCAGTTGGGAGGTATTTTCTGTCATTCTAGGATTTGGATTGCTTTCAGTTAGATAGTATGATTGCCCTACAATTACAGACATATGGCTCAGGTTATTTCTCCAATCCAGAAATGTTAAAAATGACAAAGGAGAAAAACTTGGTGCGTGACTCAATCTGAAGGAGACAATGAGCCATCAGTGGGAGTTGGCTGTGAAAAAAGAAAATGCAGTCCTAGGATATATCAAGCAAATGATTTCTGTTAAGCCTAGGAAAGCATGAATGCCATTGTCTGTGGCATCATCTTAATTAGAATGTTGTGTACCATTTTGGTGGCCAGAAGAGCCACTAGGATGATTTGGGAAATTGGGTGCTTGCCTTATGAGTAAACACAAAAAGAGCCTGTTTTATTGAGCCTAGCATATAGCAGAAAAGGATTGCTGTCTTTGTTTGGGGTGGAAGGGTATAAACACAAGTGAGAAGAATGATTTAACCTAAAGGACAGTGTAGGTATACCAAATGGGTTAAATTGGTCATGAATAAAACTAGCCTGTTAGAAAAAAGATTTTTAACCACCAGAGGAGTATGACGCAAACAACCTATTTAGATTTTAAGATGGAATTTCTACATTTTTAAGTGATGTATGTAATGTGGTTTCCTGGTAGCAGGAGATTGGGCACAATAGTGCAAGGGAAAGATCTTTTTCTAGTCCTACATCCCCATTTTCCAAAGGGCTTGCTCCTAGTAATATTTAGCAGACGTGAACTCCTACCACCAAATAGGAAACCTTTAGAACAGTAGTGCTCAATCTTTTTTGTACCAGGACTCATTTGTAAATATCAGTTGCCAGTCCTGACCCCGTGTCCCTCACTCCCAACCCTGTGCCTGCCACTCCCACCCCCCTGGTACGTGGGGTGAGGGGCATGTGTAGGGCATGAGGAGGGCCCCACGCAGATCCTTGCAGGCTGGACCTCTGTCAACCTGCAAAGGAAAAGCTATGGTTTCCCATGTTTTTCTCCTTTAAAGAAAAATCTTATTTTTAAAGTTTGCTCCTAACCCTTTCATATATTCTTGGATGCCACTTTTGGATTGTGACCCACGGAATGAGAAATGCTACTCTAGAGGCTATGATAGAAACTAGTGAGAGACCCTTAAGAAAAATGCTACTGCTTTTGTATGTCACTATAATTACATCTATACAGGCAGTCCTTGACTTACAACATTTTGAGTTACAACAACGTTTTGCACTTACAAGGTTTATAAATTGACACTCTGTTTCAACTTTACAATGCTTGATCTAATGTGACGCCACGCCAGCAAACAAGTTTGCTGCGTTGCTTATTTCCCTGTAGTACATCTGTCCAAACTTCCTTGGACACTTTCTTTAAGAAAGCAGACAAGACTCCAGAAAAACCTGCAACCAAGACTCCTGAGAAAACTCCAGCCAAGAACCCTTCAAAAAGTCCAACCAAGAGCCTTTTTAAAAGTCCAGCCAAGTCACCTCAAAGAATTCTTTCCAAATCAATATGATTGATATTTACAATAGAAATACATTAATGTAGCTATATTACTCATCTATAATTGATCAAGTACAAAATTCTGAGGTATTTTTGGTGAAAATAGGGTGTCAGGCCTTGGTTCAGGAACCAATTCCCCATTTATAAAATTATTTCTTATGAAAAAATTGGTTCTGAGTTAAAACATTTTGACTTAAGACATGGTTTTCAGAAACCCATTGTGTCATAAGTCCGAGGACTGCCTATATAGCTTTTAGCTATTCTGGAAAGAATCTTTCTTTTACTTGTAAAACTAGTAAATAGCTTTAGCACGTGGGCTTTTTTGGAAAAGACAACTAATTGCCTGTGTTTATGTAGCAAGTACTCTAGCTTCATACCCAAATACTTTTGGATCTCCTTCAGGGGTGGAATCTTAAACAATGTCTATGGTTTGTTGGCCTGACTTTCTTCTCATTGAATCAGTTGGGAAGTTCCCATTGACTTCAACAGGAATAGATATAGCCTGAATCTTGGTGTTTTTATAAATCCCATCCTAAGTATCTACTAGCTTCATGTTACAGGCATTTTACTGACTATTTCACCTGGGAAGTTAATTTCAAACTATCCAATATCTCTGTCAGAAAAATCAGATGCCTCTTAATAGAAAAACACCTGCTATTTCATAATTTTCTACTATATGTATGTTTTCTCTCCCTTCTTCCCAGAAATGGCAGTTTCTTTTTGGAACAATTTACTTCAAATTACAAAGAATGGAGTATTACAGCAAAGAGGGGTATCACTTTATAACTACACCCGCGGTTTTGAGGAACATGTGATAAAGAAAAAACTTGAGCAGTTTGCTGGTGGATCCGTCGACCTTTCTAAAGATGGCAATGGCATTGGAGTCCTCACCGTGAACAACCCAAGGCTTATGAACGCATTCACAGGTAATTATGTGTATATGTATATATATGTATGTGTGTGGGGCGAATGGAAAATTTATGCCTTTAAGTTTTGATTGTGTCTTTTGATTAGAAATCCATTAAGTAGCTGATGTTCAACACTGTAAATCTTTAATAAACAAAAAATATAGCTGGGGAGGAACATCTATAACAAGCCTGCCTATTTTTCAGTTACCTCAATCCTGTCTATTTTCTCTTTTCTTTTGGCCTATCACAACTGCCAAGGAGCAAATAAATAGTGCCTGTAATCCCAAAGTTCTTTACAAAGGTTAGTAGACAGCATTATCCCCATTTTGTGGATATAGGCAAAATTGAGATTCCGAAGAGACTAGAATGTGATTCCTTCACCTTGCTTTATGCTGTCCTTCTTGCTGAGTATTTTATATTATGACCTTTTCCAACCTTACACATATCTAGGTGTTCACAATGTCTCCTCTGTTAATCATACATATCTACTTATTGCTAAATGAGGAATAGATAACCTAAGTATTTCATTCACAGCTGGTTAGGAATTTTGTGGACCAAATGGTTTTACTCTAGAAAATACTAATTTGTCAAAACAGAAACTTCACCAAAGCACCAATTTTGAGGAAACTTATCACGGAAGGTTTTTCAGTTGCATGATAGAAAGTGGGTGAAGGGACAAAAAAGAGAGAGAGATTGATAGACTCTCTTGCCCTCACACTTGAAATCGCATAAAATACAGGCAATCTTGTGATGGACTGTACAGAAACAACAGTGACTTTAATTTGGATCATCACATCTTGGGGAGTGATGTCATTTAAAGGTCACTGTCTATTGTGTGTTCTCTTGCTTTTTGTAAAAACTCTAAGGCTAAGTACAGACAGTCAAAAAGCCCGAGGCTGAATTGATTCAGTGTTTGCAGGTTGGTCTGAGCTGCAAAGATTGAACCAATAAGCAAATGAACAGACATTTAGTTTTGATTCAGGAAGTGCAGCCACATGCCTGCAGTGGTTCAAGCCGGGGGGGTGGGTGCAGGACGGGACAGAGGACGTAGCTAAAGTTTGGCTCTTTGGCATGTAGCCAGCATGGGCTTCCTCTTCCTGCTGCCCCTGAGGTCTCTCGGATTTGCAGTCCAGAGTCACAGCTAACAGTATGTTTAGTAGGACAGGGCAACTCTGTACTAGAGGGAGGAGAGGGGAATTTAACCCTGTCCCTCATCCCAGACCCCAGCCAGGGTTTGCTCACGGGGCCAGTGAGCTAGCCAGTGAGCTAGCCTTCACTGCTCCAGCTAGGGAGGGAGCAGAGGGGCAGGGTCAGCCCTGTTTTCTGGAGCAGAGAGAACAGCCCAGCCTAGAGCTGCGAAACTGGTTTATATGCACTAAATTTCTATGATGTTACAGGTTTAAACCAGTTTCTGATCACTTAAACCGGTCTGCGTGTAACTTTTTTGTCCCTAGCCCAAAAGATCTTGAATTTTTGCTTATGACGAATAGGAAAAAATGAAATTGCAGAATGTTTTGTAGGACAGGGAAATCTTTCCCTCACAGTTCTAGTTTCAGTTCAGTTAGAATCATCTTAAGTTTTCTGATGTCCTTATGGTTTGTCTATTTATCTATTCCAGTCAGACAACTTAAATGTAGCATATACCGCTAAAAGAAACTAAAAATCAATTTTCAGGCTTGGACTTATAAAAAGCTATATCAGTCAATATCTACAGCATTCATTGACTCAACATGCATTTGAGAATGGCTGTTTGTGTATCTATGGTATCATTTAAAATATGTTTTTAAAATAGAACATCTTAGTAATGATGCTCTTTTAGACAGAACATGGAACTTGGAGCTAGAACTCCTGGGTTTGTTGTAATCAGGGCTATCCCTGGGGCGGCATGAATCTGGGTGACTGCCCCGGAACCCGCACTTTGGGCGGCCCCACAGAGCCAGGTCGGCTTTGCATCCGGCTGCTCACCCCCCAGTCCCCACCCCTACTGGCGCAATTTGCTATGGGCCCTGCACCCTGATATGGTCATCTATGGTTGTAATCTTTGTCCTTGACTTCCTATGTAACCATGGTCAACCTTTTTCTCAGGTCATAGTTTCATAGTTGGTAGGTTTGGAAAGAACCTAAGTAGATCATCAAGTTCAACCCCCTGCCATGGTAGGAAAGAATACTGAGGTCAAACGACCCCAGCTAGGTGATTATCCAGCCTCCTTTTGAAGATCCCCAGGGTAGGAGCAAGCACTACATCTCTTGGAAGTTGGTTCCAACTCCTAGCCATCCTGACTGTGAAGTAGTGCCTCCTGATATCAAGCCTGAATCTACTCTCAGTCAACTTATGGCCATTATTCCTTGTTGCTCCTGGTAGGGCTCAGGGGAACAGGAACTCTCCCATTGCCTGCTGGTCCTCCTTGGCCAGTTTGTAGATGGCCACCAGGTCCCCCCTCAGCCTTCTCTTGTGGAGGCTGAACAGGTTTAGATCCCGTAGCCTACACTCGTAGGGCCTGCCCTGATGTCCCCTGATCATGCGAGTGGCCCTCCTCTGGACCCTCTCGATGCTGTCCACATACCTCCTGAAGTGCGGCACCCAGAACTGGATGCAGTACTCCATCTGTGGCCTGACCAGTGTCGCATAGAGGGGGAAGATCACCTCCTTGGATCTGCTCATGACTCAGGTGGATGGGCCAATGAGTGGGTGCATGACAAGGTGCGGTTAGCCTTCCTGAGTGCGTCCCCACATCGGCGGCCCACGTTCATCTTGGAGTCAGTAATGACTCCAAGAACTTTTTCCACCTCTGTGCTGACGAGAAGTTAGTTCCCCAATGTGACGTTGGTGAGTTTGGGTTCTTTAGTACCCCCTTCAGGCCACCCCTAGCCCCTCATCTCGCTCACCATGACTTTGATGAAATCTGTGTACTTGTAGGGAGGGTGTTCAGTGTTGATCTTAAATACTGTCGGGGTATGCCTGAGGGGTACTCACGACCTTAGGGCCCGATGGTCCACGAGGCTCTGCCACCCCTACACCTTGTCCACACACCAACCGGTCCTCTGTTGGTACATCAGCTGGAAAAGATCTTGCTCTTGATGGCATTTGGGTCCTCCGGGGTAGGTGCCGTTTGTATCAAGCGAGTCCTGGTATTCCCACGATTCTCCTTTCTTTTCTTCTTTTCAAAAGAAATATTCTGCTGCCACCAATGGGCTCTCTGGGATAGAGCCCTGCTCTGGCTGGCTGGTAGCAGCTAAGCCAGTCAGGGATCCAGAGCCTACTCGTGGTTTTCCCAGCCACAATGCTGGGACCTTTCCTTCCGTGAGCAACGTGGATCTCTCAGGAGCCGCAGCACCGGCTAGCTGCAGCATCCTCTTCTGCTCCCACTCGCGTTCTTCACACTGCTCCTCTATGCCACGCTCCTCTCCGCCACCCCTGCCGCAAGGCTTGTCGGGGTTTTTCAGGTTTTCCGCGGTAGCCATGCCGGCAGCCGCGATTGGTTCCCCTTGCCGGCTCGTTAGCGTCAGCTGCTTAAACGAGCGGCAGAGATGCGGCTCGCGCGACCGTACTGGTGTCTGCTGCAGCTGCTGCTGTTTCTCTTCTCCCTGCTCTATCTTTCCTGGTAAGCTTTGTCTTCCTTCCACTGACCCCTGGGGTCTCTCCTGTCTCCCTAGCGACGGCACGCCGCCGTCACACCCAGCCTGTAGGTATGCTGCTGTTTCTTCCTCCCCAGGTGCAATACCTTGCACTTGTCCATATTGAAACCCATCCTATTCTCATTTGCCCACCTCTGTAACCTGTCCATATCTAGTTGAAGCCTGTCGTTCTCCTCCAGCATGCTCACTTCTCTCCACATCTTAGTGTCATCTTTGAATTTGAACAAAATGCTTTTCACTCCCTCATCCAAGTTGCTATGAAGATGTTGAACAGTGCAATCCTGAGGACCAATCCCTGGAGGACCCCACTGCCCACATCCCTCCAGGTTGAAGAAGACCCATCCAACATCCTCTCTGGGTGTGACCCTCCAGCCAATTTGAGACCCATCTGACTGTGTAGGCATCAATACCATGGTCGCCTAATTTCTTAATGAGAATGGGGTGAGAGACAGTGTCGAAGGCCTTCCTAAAGTCCAGAATGACTATGTCCACTGCTACCCCTGCATTCAAGGATTTTGTGAGCTGGTCATAGAAGGCCACCAGGTTGGTCTGACAGGACCTGCCTTGAATGAATCCATGTTGGTTGCCCCTAAGCATGATCTCCCTTCCTGGTCCCTTGCAGGTATGCTCCTGGATAATTTTCTCAAAGAGCTTCCCTAGGACTGAGGTAAGATTAACAGGCCTGTAGTTTCCTGGATTCTTTTTCCTCCCTTTTTTGAAAATGGGGACCACATTGGCTCTTTTCCAGTCCTCTTGGCACCTTGCCAGAGCACCACAAGTGCTCATAAAGCTGTGCCGGGGTCCCACAATGACCTCTGCTAATTCCCTCAGCACTCTGGGGGTAGAGATCATCAGGACCTGCTGATTTGAACACAGGCCCCCACATTTATAATAGGAATAGTAATCCTAGAATCGTAGAAGCTTGTTTAACTAATTGTGCCTTTCAGCAGTGGCCAACATATGGTATGAGTGCCACAAGTTGGGCACTACTGAAAGGTGCAGGCACAATTAGTTAAACAAACTTCTATGATTCTAGGATTACTATTCCTATTATAGATGTAATTGTGCCTACACCTTTCAGTAGTAGCCAACATATGGCATGATTGCCATAAGTGGTATGGAAACCTCTTGTGTGTGCCATACAGCAGATTAGGGAGAGGACAGGCAACACAGCAGCAGATAAGTCAAAAGGCAGAAAGCAAAGCATTAGATCAGGAAGGGAACATGGGACAGGATGAAGAAAGCAGAGCAGCAGAGTAGTTCAGGAGCAGAAAGTAGAGTAGCAGATCAGGCAAGGGAAAGGGATCAGAATAGCACTTGGAGCGGCCAAAAAGTTAGCCACTGCTGATACAGACCATATTCTCCTTGTCTGATTATGAGAACAGTATGTGAGGTGTGCTTACATACTTGCCATTTCCCTTCTCTCACTTTATTGGGAAGATTTTGGCATCGTGTCAGAAGTAGAACTTGCATAAACTTTCAATTTGGGCCCATGCTTCTACATGGGTGGGGGAGAGAACTGGAAAATGATGAAAAAATTGTACAAGGTTTACCGCTGCCTATGCAACTTTAAATTTGTTCTTTTGCAGGTGTGTAGCATGGTAACTTATTTAGCTACAGGATTGCATAAGACTTTTTTCCAGAGGATCCTTGATTCATTCAGTGCATTAGATTGATTTAGAATTATGACTACATGGGTGACTATAAATCTATTTCTTTTTATCTTTTGAGTTGTTGGCTTGTAACTTATACTGGGCACGTCTGCACGAGACATTTACTATTAGCTCCAGAGTAAAACGTCACTATCTATATGTGTAGTACTATTGGGATGGAGTAAACTAATTAACTTTGTTGTAGGATAGTATAGCCAAACACAAGTACTGTCCAATAACAGAGTTATTTACTTTGCCACAACTCATGTGTAGATGCTGACAGGGCTGGCTGGGGCCCAAGGGTGCTTCAGAGTGGGGGCTGCCTGCCAGCTAACTCCACATTAAAGCACCCTCATGCCAGCCAGGCCCCCACAATATGCTGAGTTGGTTTGGAGCAGTCCCAGGCTGGCAGGCTGACCTCCAGGGCCTTCTGCCAGCTGGGGCTGATCTGCCCTGGCTCAGTGTACTGCAGTACTGGGTGCAAGTAAACTTTGGCGTAAACCACACCAGAATTTATTCAGACACCTTAATAACATGTAGATGCACCCACCATTATTGTTTTTAATGAAATATATTTGTATTATAGACATTGTAAGGAACATATCCTGTATTACACTTATTTTAAGTGAATTTCATATTCATGATATGTTCTAGACTGTCAGCCCTATGGCTATATAGTCATCCCTCAGGACTGGCACCTGAGATCAGTTAATGCATTTCCAGCATTCCAACTTCTTACCTGAAGAAAAAACTCCAGGAGGCAAGAGGACAATTAATTCACTCTATTCATTTAGTCTTTGGCATTCAGCTGATTGAAAAAAAAAAGGCATTGTGGCTCTTTAATACACCATCTAATTATTTTATCACTACAAGGTATTATTATAATGGACATCATTTATTGTTAATGTTGTCTGACACTTCCCTTGATAAGTCCCTGTTTTTGCTTGCTTACACCACTTAACTGGAATGAAACTTTCCATGTTGGGTGCCTGCATTAGGTTGACTTTTTTTTTTTTAATGTTCATCTAATTAATTGGATGAGAGTTGGGCAAAACAGCCATTTTCCCTAAGTTAAAATATCCTGATATCCTTTTCCTTCAAACTCTAGTAGTACCATGCTCTGGAGCAAGAACTTTTTAAGTGTTGCAGAGCAGGGCTTTTGTGTCAGGGTTGGGTCTTTTGCTGTTCCTGTGAAAATCCACCTAAAATGGCTATGTCATAAGGCTTTATCAAAACACAGTGTGCACATACTTAGTAGAGACATCTTAAATGTTAGTAGTTAAATACTGTACTCCAAAGGCTTTCACATAGCGTGTGCACTTTAAAATAGGCCTGAGCAGGACCTGCTTTACAATTGCAGTTTTTAGATTGTTGTGGATGATGATAGGATCAGACATCTGAACTGAAAGCAGGGAGACTTTCCTGTGTTTTCAACGATACTTTTGCTGGACCTAAAAGCTTATAGGAAGAGGAGGGGGGATGTTGAGCTGGCATGTTGAAAAGGTAATAGCTGATATATGGGTGGATACATGGGGAAAAAATTGGGACAGGGAGCCAGGTTTGTAGAGAAGGCCAAAACTGGGACTAGATCCTGCAAGGATGAGGAGAGAAATTGGGGCTGAGAGTATTGGGGTGGGACTGACAGTGGAGATGCTGGCCTGTGTCTGGCTGGGAGGAGACTAGTAAGAAGTAGGGGAGAAGGTTGAGGCAATGAAACTAGGACTGGGTAAGTGTGGAAAATAGGACTGAGGTGGGGAGCCAGGGCAGGGGTAGTCAAAATATGGCCCATGGGCCAGGTTTGGCCTGCCAGATGCTTTCATCTGGCCCATGGCGTCCACTGACAAATTGTACACCACCCAGCCCTTCTGCCCATGAGGGTGGGAGTGAGGCACCCAGGAATACACACCATCTGCCAATGTACCTTATTGCACCCCACTCCCACCCTGTGGTTGGAAGGGTCCAATGTGGCCACCACTCAACTTCCAGGTGGGGTTGCTGCCGCTGCTACAGCTTCCGAAGGACCTGCTCAGCTTCCCTGGCACCCTGTTTGCTCCAGGCACCAGGTAGGGAAGTCATGGAGGTAAGCCCAGGTGCAGGGCTAAAGCTGGGCAGGAGTGTGAAGCATGGGGTGGGAGATGGTGGCAGCATGGAGCCAATAGCCATGGTGGTGGCAGTAGCACAGAGCTCAAGTGGGCAGGGTGTGGGTGTGGGCAGGGTGAGGACCCCCTGTCCCACGCACTCCCACCATGGCATGCAGCCCCAGCAGGCAGTGGCTGCGGTGTCTTGGGATCTGTGCAGCAGGAGGCAGGGAAGGCAGCCGGCTCCAGCATGTGACACTTCCCCCCCATGCTGCATCAGTGTGGGGGCTGTGTGTGCATGGCAGGGAGCGCTGGCAATCGAGATGGCCTGGCAGGGGCTATAGCCCTTGCTGCAATGTGCAGCACTGGCCAGAACCACGTGCCACCAACCACGAGCGCTGGGTACAAGCGCCCTGAGCACCCTTGCTTGCTGCTGCACCTTGAGGAGAGTGTGGAGGGGGGTCCCCACACCCCCCCAACCTCCCTCATCCCACAAATACCAGCCCCCACAACCTCCACATATACACAACCTCCAACATGCTCTATGCCCCCCCCACACAGCCACCCCCTCACAATCCCCCCATACCCCTATACCCCACCATATACACATCCCAATATATAAAACTAAGAATTTATTTTTGAGTTATTATTCAATCACCTCTATATACAGTATACAAACAAAAATCATGACAACAAAAAAATTTGTAATAAAATTAAAATATGTTAGAGTAGATGTTTGACTTTCAGTATATGATTTGTTTTTTCTCTGGTTCTAAGATGGTAACCCCCTCCTGCAAAGGAGTGTTTCCAGGGGGCAAGGGGAGAGTCTTCCAGTGGAAAAGGTCAGAGGTTAGAGGTGGGATTTCTGGTCCCAAGGTGGCAACCAGGGTGTGGGGCAACTCTCAAGGGGCAGGGCTACCCATGCAGCTCTCAGAAGCTCACCAAAATTCATGGAGCGGCCCTTCACCCAAAATAATTGCCCACCCCTGAGCAGAGACAAGACTGGGAGAGACAGGTGTGAGGAATATGGGTAGAATGGGACACACTTTGGAAAGGAATGAACAGAAAAATCTCTTCCCATTAGAATACCCTCCCCTCAAAGGTAGAAATGGAAACCCAGGTCCCTGAGTTGCACAACCTCAACTAGCAGTAAGTCTGAAATCCACTGGCAAAATGTCCTACATCCCTAGTCTGCATAACTGTTGCAGACCATTGCTGTGAGCTACTGACACCTGCTATTAGCTCAAGTATCAGGAGGGCTATTATAGATCAATAGATTACAACTCTGGCACATGGTAGTACTTCTCTTTTCTCAGTTTGCTTTTTAAAAACTAAGATTATATTAAGAGATAATTATTAAGGATGCATACTCACTCATGCACTCAGTTTAATACCGGAATAAAGTTTCTGAATGCGGTCTTAATTTGGCTCCTTTGGTATAGTCTTTATTACACATTTGCATGCTATTTTTTTCTGAAGTATCCTTACTTTCGTTCATTGTACAAAATGAAGTTGTATTTGTTTGAGTTTCAGTTGTGCAGGGAAAGGCTTTAGCTTGCATACTTTCATTTTATTTGTTGCAGAAATGTGTTGAAAAAATGAGTGCCCCATTGTGCAAGGAAACATAAGCATTTAGTAATGATACTCTGTGCTTCAAAAAGGTGCTGTTAAAAAGATTATATACTTGGATTCCTGGTGCCTTTACATAGTCATATGTGCATATATTATATGTAAAATGTATTGTAATGCTAGAGAGTTGAAAAATGTTAACAAACTGTAGCAAAGAACTGCTATGTAAATTAAGCATATGGCAAATAGTTTTTCTATTCCATGGGAATTACGTTTATTGTATGTTTAAGCAGTTTATGGAACAGAAAGGGGAGGGAGATTAGATTGGCAAATAGCTAATGGGCTATGTGGATGTTGTCATGCTTTTTACCCCTTAATTGGAAACTGATAGGCACCTCTTTGAAATGTTCTCATTGGAAACCAATGCTAATAATGCCAATTTAAACCTAGTGAAACCAGGTTAGTAGCTTCAGGCAGAATTTAGATTGGCCCCATAGGTGCCTCCAATTTAGGCTTCAGCATGCTTAATTTTAAAATTAGGTGCTGGGTCCCAGGAGAGTAATTCAGTGGCAAGGTGTTAGGTCCTAACATTCCTTTTATGCAGTCAGTGAGGAGAGTGAGGTTCCTGAGGCAGTGCCTGTACTTCACCACTAGGTAAGGATAACTTAGATCAAGGATTGTCAACTGGGGGTACTTGGACTGGTCCTAGGGGGTACGTGCAGGCAGGCGGGGGTACTAAAGAAGGTTGAAAACCCTTGATTTAGATGTATATCTAAATTCCCACCTCTCTCTGGACCGTAGGCATGTCAAAGCTGTACATTAGGTGTTTCCATATGTTTGGGATTCTGGACTTGGTATTCTTTTCTGAGTAGGCACCTCATTAGTGCTGCTGATGCCAGCACCCACCTTTTATATAGTTGTGTAGCAACTGGAGCATTTCCCCTAGGAATGGATGAGGCATGTCCTAGATCGGGGGTGGGCAAAATACAGCTTGCAGGCTGGATCCGGCCCATCAGTTGATTGTATCCAACTCACAAGTGCCACCACGGCATTCTGCATAGCGCCAAGCCTAGCCTTAGGCAGCCTAAGCCCAGCCCTGGATGTAGCCAGTGAGTATAGCTTCCAGGAAGGCTGCTCCCTGTGCAGCTTCAGCCACCCAGGTACTCCTCTGCTCACCTCACCTCCAGTGGCTTCTCCTTCTGCTCCTACTGTACCATTACTTACAGATAAGGAAGTTTCAGCTAGGTTGTTCAGGCCCCAGCACATGCCTTCAACCCCTGGCTGTCTTCTACCCACTCTGCCTGCATGTAGCGTGGGCTACCCCAGGTGCGAGCAACCAGGGCTTGGCTCCATGTGGAGTGCTGCGGGGGCAGCTGTGGACTGCAGAGACTGCAAGAGCTGATGCCTACCCCCCTCCTTCCTTCCCTCCCCCCCCTCCCCCGCTGGTTCCTGGGACATAGTGCCCTCCTTCACCCCCGACACCTCTCCCATAGGACAGGGGCTTCCCCACAACTCCAGTCCACTATCCTGGCCTTGCCCACCTGTCTTGCTCCCAAACATTGCTCCCTGTCTGCCCACTGGCCCTTTCCACATTGGCAGTTTTGGTGAGTTGTTGCAAAAGGGAGGGGGATGTTCAGGGAGTGCAAACCTGGGCTGCGACAACTGATCAAAACTCCCTATGTGGCCATTGGGCCCAAATAATTACCAGACCCTATTCTAGGCCCCGAGCATGCGTACTATAGGTGTCACTCTGCCTTGTATCTAGGTCATGATAGAGCTTAGGTAGAACAAGGCACCTGGCTATTCTATGCATGTGTGTAAACCTAAGTTTAGGCATCTAGTGAGTTTTCAGCACCAAATTTTTGTGCCTAGTGGATTTAATTACATGCTAAGATTTTTTTTTTGCAAGGCAGGGATGGGGGTTGACTGCTTGAACAAGGATATTCCACATCTCTTTTTGTGATTAAAGCAACTACCTAGGTATTTAAGGTGCCTGTAGACATACCTGGAGGCTGCTTTGGCGTACTGCAATTAGAGCATTTTGGAGCAGACTTGATTAATTGAGTCTGCTAGGACATGCTAATTAGCATACTCCAGCCAGCTGCTGCATCTTGTGTCCCAGCACTTCAAATAGCAGCGGAGTACTTTAACTAAAGTTTATTCGGAGAGCTTTAGTTAAAGTGCCCCCGCTGCCATTTTGACATGCAGGGATGCTGGTACACGAGATGCTGTGGGTGCTTTAATTAGAGCATCTCTTGGAGCCCCTGCCTCTACCCCTGGAGCACATGTAAAAATGCCCTTAGTTTACTGATCAATATGGGGCACCCAGTCTTTTGTTCAAGTTAATTTCAGACAAAGAGGAGCCAACTTACCAAAATTTTAGACTGCAAAATTAACAAAATAATGAACATTTTGCACAAGTTCTAAGACATTTATAGGGTTATACCCAGAGATCCATGACCAGTAATCTTGTAAGTTTTCTCACTGAAGCTGCTACTTAAAGTTAAAACATGTATTTAAGGGCTTGGGTGGACTGGGGTCCTGTGAACTTGGATCCAATGGGAATGTTTCCACTTATCTTCATGCCATCCCCCAAGAATGCCACTGAGCAGCCTGCCTCACTCATTCACTGTCAAAGTTTATGGTGCAATTCCCCAAAATGAGGCAACGCAGAGAGGTAAGTCTGGTCTTAGGCTCTTTGCCTCAGATATATTTACTCATGCACTCTTAGTTAGGGGTGATCTAAAGTGGCAACATTGCCTCCTTTTTGGAAGTCAGTGTGCACTAAAGTGGGACATTTTTTGTGGCAGCAGTTCTGGACATGGCACGAAGGTAATGTCGAGATGCCCAATTAGTTTAGGTGTTGCTTTATTTTTTTATGCATCCTAAGCATTTTGTTAGTTTCCTGAGGATAAAAACTGTTTTTGCTGGTGAAAAATATAAATATAGGACATAATAGTAAGATGGAAGGATTCTCTGTTGACCTTCTTGTCCTTTTTGCTCTTTGTGGCAGGTACTATGATGCTTGAACTTCAGGAGAAGGTAACTGAGTTGGAAAATTGGAAGGAGGGGAAAGGACTTATCATCCGTGGTGCAGAAAATACTTTTTGTTCAGGGTCTGATTTGAATGTTGTCAAGGCACTATCAAATATGCAGGTAAGCAATGATAAAGCTCACATTCCAGGAGGAAAAGGTGCTTCACAATATTTTTGTAATATTTTGTAATCATTTGTATTTTTTGTATTCTCTTTTTTGTCTCATAATGTAGACAATGCAACGTTGCTTGCATTTCAGAAATAATTACTCCAGTGGTGACATAATTTATTTATAATTCAGAATGTTAAGTACATATTCTTTTTTCTTGTTCTTTTCCTTTCAAAAATATGATTTCAGGCCCCTCGAGAGGGGTCTAAAATCATATGTTACTTCATAATGGTGACAACCATTATGAAGTATCAATTTTAAAAAGACCTGAATGAATTTGGTTTTGTTTTTTTTTAATAGCCATTAAGGATAATCGTTCTTTACATAATCCATTTATAATCAAAGTACCACAGATAGAAGGAGTGGAGGAAAGAGTTCTGTTACCAAAAATATTACCATATTTTTGTGCATATATCCCATGGGGTATACGTAATTTTACCAAAAAAATGTATGGGTGTGGGCTATCAATGGACTTTTTTTCCCCTGCTGGGCCTGGGGAGAAATTGTTTTAATTGCTGACATTGCACTAGGCCCTGCATAAATTGGAAAAGTAGGCACAGTCCCTGTCCCAAAGAAAAGCTTAGACTCTGATTTTTGCAGTCAAATCCACATGGACAGACTTGTGCGTATGCACATACTTGCATTAACTTCTTTAGGGCTTTAGATGCAGGGGCAGGACCTAACAGGATGAAACAGAATGGTACACAGAATGGAGGACCCAGAGGATGACTGAAGCATACCAGATGTTTTATTTTCATTTTACATTTTTAAAGACATGTGTGACATCCCTATTTCTGAGAGTAGAACTGGGTGTTTCCATATAAATAAGATTTCATGAGGGAGTTTAATGAAAATACCAGCTTCTTAAATCATGGGGTAGTACATCTCGGAGCACTCCTGATTTCAGTCACATCAGGTACAGATGATAAAAACTATAGTAGAGCCTGCATTTTCAAAAAGTGTTAAGTGTTTTTTTTGGGCACCTAATTCAAAACACTTTGAATGGTCCTGTTTTCCAGAGGATAGGAACTTGATATTTTCTGAATATCATAGTCTATGAAGAAGTTGGACACGTTGGGTAAATACATTTCTCCCAAGAGAGAAAGCCTTTTCTCTTGGAATCCTACAGACATACAAGCCCATTGTTGCACCTGAAATATCTGTAAAGCATGTGAGACAAAATGTGGTGACACTTTTTCCTGGGACAGACTCTTCTTTTGTCACAGGTTTTAACTTGGATTAATTAGAAATGCCTTAAATCTGATGTCTTTTTAACCTCTTGAAATCAGAGATCACTAGAAGCTTAGACCTGAGTGAGCAGCAACCTAGTATTTTTCTAACAAGCAAATAGTAACTGAATTTTTTCAAACAAAATTTGGGTCAAATTGTTCTTCCTAATTTGCAAACTAAGCTTTTTTTGTTTGACTATCGTATTAGATAATTCTTGATGGTATTTCTACTTGGATATAAGCTCTCTTTGATATTCAGCACTGTGTCAGTATGTTTATACAAATTGCATGAAGCCACTGAAGTGGAAAGAAGGCTGAAGCAAAGGACTCCTTACTTATTTACTTACCTACTGGGAGGAATAGAAATATATATGGAAATGTGGAAATGTATATAATATTGCTCAGAGAATTAAATTTTTAAGAAGGATCCAGATCACACACAGGTATTAAAAATAATAATAGCCATAAATACTGATTTAAGAACATCTAAATCTACTCATTTCATATGCACTTTTGGTCTAATGATCTTAGGAGGGTTCAAAATAATTCTCTAGAAGAGAGAAGCTTATTAATCTTTGCCAATTGCTGAACCATTCATGTACAAAGATTTAATATCTGTATCAGCAATAAAACTTTATAGAATAAGACATAACAGTTATTTTATTCAGCCTTGCAGAAATCTACTCATTTCAGGTGAGAGAGCTCTGTTTTGACAGAGATTAAAACGTTAGGTTTTTAGGTGGTGTGGGATGTTTTGTTTGTTTCCTCATGGAAAAACTGTGTTTGGGCTGGTACTTTTTAATTTTGTTTTGCTTTGTTTTGTTTAGTTTGGTTTAGTGGTTTTTTGGAGGGTTTTTTTGCAGTTACTGGAAAAACAGCTATACAATGAGTTGTTTTGTAAATTCAACACACATTTTGCCTGTTTTCTCTGATTCAAAAGAATGAAGGCCAAGACAGTTTAAAGCAGGCAAGGTCCTTTGGGTAGATGAGATTTCTTAGACCAACTGTGTTGGACCAACACAGCTACAACCAACAGCAAAGACAATGTAAGGATGTTCATGCCCTCTAGTGGCTCTTTCACTTCCCTTGGCCTGTAGAGTCACTTCTCACGTGAAAGAAAAACTGGTAGCCTCAGACAGATACAGTCCCTGTTCTTCCTGTGTGAGTGCCTGTGACGTGTTCAATACAAAGACATTTTTTTGATCAATAGAATTCAGGATTCATTTTTCTGTGACTTGGTCTATGGTGGAACAGACCCTTCCTTGCTCTTTGGTGGACCAGAGAGGTTCAGCTAACAAAAAAAAGGAGAAGCTCAGAAGGGGCCAGGTGAAAGAATGGGCATACAGGAGACCTATACCTTTCTTCCCTCTCAAGAAGCCATAAACCAGCTTAGTATGTGGGCTGTCAGTATAGTACCAGCCATTTGGTGGCAATCAGTGAAAAGCTGGCTCTCACCAAATACAAACTAAGCTCATTGGTTTTGACAGGAGAAGTAATGTTCTGAAACCATCTATACAGCTTTGCATTTTACTTTGTGATTGGGGCTTTATTCTCCTAGCAAGCAGGCTGAACTTTGTATCCACAAATAGTTCCCTTCTTTATTTCTGCTTACTTTCTACACTTTGATTAGTTTTTCCCATTATTCTGAAGATGGTGTTGCAGCTGATTGTTCTAGTAATTGCTAATGAACACATTTCTCATTTTGGTAAATATTGTCAGGTAACCTAATTTTTTCCCTTCTAAAATACTGCATCAGAAAATCCTGTAAATATGTATTGGCCAGAACTTGAAACAAGATTTTTCTTCTTTCTCGGGGTAGTTATTTTTCTCTTGTACTTTTTCTATGTGAGATCCATTAATCTCTCTACCACCTGTGAGAGATTCTGAAAAGTACGCAGTAGGAAGACCATGTATTTGTCTGCTGAATCATAGCGGTGTTTATTGAGCTGGTTCATTGCAGCATTAATCTCAAATTTCTATTTTGACTTTCAGCATGAAATAGTGTGTGTGTTAAGATGGCCATTTGAATGCAGAAACACCACTGAGTTGTGATACAATGAAACAAAGCTCCCACTGGAGAATCAGTTTGGCTGTTTGCTGATAATTACAGCATACAAATTGCAGCACTGGTATCTGAATGTGAATATTGTTACATGAGTTCCTCTGGGAGTTTCGAGGTTTTTTTTCTTTTTATATGAAAATGTTGGGCATGATTAAATAGGGCTTGTTATTGCATAAGCTGAGAATGTGTGCTGAGACTGACTTCTGTGGAGGTAGATCAGACCAGGAATAAAATTCTGGAATCTTTTTGATTAATGCCATGCTGATTGTGAAAGAGGGATGAGGCAGATCCTCTGACTTAATTGGAGCTATGCAGTTTACACTCCCTGAACATCAGCCCTTAAGTACTAAAGTGCCACTTGTCTTGCACAGAAAAATGTTCTTGCCTCTTACTCTTCAGAGCCCACAAACAAATGGACGAGGATGGTGACATGCTCACTTTATTTTAGCAGATGGTTCTTCCAGTTACTAGTTAAGGCACATTGATAGTGTAATGGAAAAAGAGCTTCACTTGCCTTTCAAGTTACCTGCTGACATGCAGCTGGAAAGATGCTGATACTTTTAACTAGAAACACATATTATAAATATACTTATATAAGCAAAAGGGAGTTGTATGTTCATCACTTTAAAAGTGTTTTACATGGAGACCTGAGGCTAAAATCTGTTCTGTTACCCACCAGTTGGGTTTTCCTTGCTCTTGTCCCCACAGATTGCTACAAGACTTTTGGCACTGTTTTATAATTTTTTGAGTCAGCACTAACACATTTGTCATAGATGCACACAAATCTGTGAATAGATTTTGCAAGCTGATAAAAGAGGGTGCAGAAAAAGAGGTCAGAATTTTTCATTTGAAATGGTTTTGGCTGAAAACAAATGTACAGTGAAAAATTTTATCTTGCTAAAATGATCTGGTTTTCAAAAGGCAAACATTTATACTGAAAACTAAGTGCTTACTGTCATTGCACAGGGTCTTGCAAGAGGGCCGTGATCTCCTCAAGGCCCCCTTCCCATGCCAAGTTGGCCCAAAGGGCACCCTCACTTCTCGCCTGCCACATCTTTGATGGAGATTAAATGTATGGGAGGCTGCCTTATGTCTTCTTGGACATGGTCTGCTGCAATATCTGACCCTGTGGACTTCCGGACCCCCTGTGGGTCCCATTCTGCAATGGGTGCTGTAGGGGAACCCTAGCCTTATAGGCTGTGTGTGGTTCCAGCCACTCCTTTACCACGCCCCAAGCCTTGCAGCTGGAATAGATGTTATTCAGTCCAGATCTACACCCTCTCTCTGGTGCTCTGGCTCTCCACAGCCGTCTCTCTCTGGGCCATCTCAGTAATGCTGCCTCTCCCTCTGCCCCCCCGCGCCTTCTCAGTAATGTTGGCCCCCTTCTCTGGGGCTCTCTGCAACACTGCCCCCTTCTCTGGGGGCTCACCATGCATGCACTGGGGCTTCTCAACTGCCCCTCTCTGGGGCTGGGGTCACTGCAACCCGAATGCTGCGCCCTCGCTGGCACTGGGGTCCCCACACTGCTGTGGGTCCCCTGTGAGGCCTCCTCCAACCCCTGTTAGCCTCACCCAAGCCACCGGTGACAAACAGCAACACAAACACAAGCTATAACATAACTATAACATAAACTGAAGCCACTTGGCTACAACCACGTTCATGCCTACCAGGGATACTTCATCCTGCCACAGTGTCAGACTCTGCTCTTGCATTCAGGATGCTCCTCTCTTCCATGACAGAACTCCTTTCTCCTTGGCTGTTGGCAGGGAACTGCTCTTTGGAGTCAACCCATAGGGTTTATAAAGGAACCAGGCCCTGCCCATTTCAGTCAGCTGTCTGCTGGCAGGTGTGATCTCTTGCTAGCTCCAGTTGCCCTGGCAACCAACAGCTGGGCTCCTTATTCCCTGCTAGGGCTCTTTCCCTAGCAGTTTCCCCTCTTTAGGAGCAGGGCACCTCAGTGCTCTGCGACACTTACACTCAAAGCAACTTTTGATTATAGAGTTTTGTTTATGTTGGGAAAAAAAAATGTGGAAAATTTGGATGGGAGGAGGGGGAAGAACCCAAATTTCCCATTAAAGTAGCTGGCATTTTTTCACAGGTTCTAGGAATAGTAGATAAATATTTTGAGTCCACTAACTTTGGCAGTCTCATGTTAACCCTAGGCTTCATTCCATTATGACAGTTGTATGAATCAGCTACCTTCACTGACATCAGTGTAAATAAGCATGAGATCAACATCAGTCCTTATATACATAAAATTGCAAGTAATTATGTCTGTTCTTGTCATCTTACAGGATGATTTTAACCATTGTTTTAATTAATTATAGGATGGGGTGAACACATGTATGTTTATGCAAAACACCTTAACCAGACTTATGAGGTAATACATTGTATTTCTCTGCTTTATAGAATAATCATGCAAGGACTGAAATGATTTTCTGGCTAAACTTTTGAAAGTGGCCTCTAACTTTTCACATGTAATATATAATTGTGTATGTGCATCTATATATGTTTAAATCTGATTTTCATTTACAACTCTTAGGATTAGAAAGGATTTGCACAGATAGGGTATCTGTACACATGCTGGGTGGGGGCACTTTAATTAGAGTGGCTCTAAGACCCACTCCAATTTAAAGTGCCCATAGTATCTTGTGTATCAGTATCCCTGCACTTCAAAATGGCGGCAGGGATATTTTATCTGTAGCTCATTCAGTGGAGGCCTCCATGGATAGCAGATCGAGGCCCCCATGGTGAGGGAGGAGTGGGGGCGGGGCCTGCCCAGCCAGGGCAGGGAAGGATGCAGGACAGAGCTGCAAGCGGCTTGTTTGTGGGGTGCAGGGAAGGGGGGTGGCTCCCGCTGCTGCATGTACCCCAGGGGAAGGCACAGGGGGCATGTGCCCCCTGGATCTGTGCTTGGGGTGAGGGCAGACTGCTGCTGTGGGTTAGGACCAGGAGCAGCATCAGGCTCTTCTTGATGTGGGGGCTACGTTTGGAGTGGGCGGCAGCAGCACTCGGAGGTGGGGGCTACAGAGGGCCACAGCCCCAGTGCAGCCCCCTTGCATCGCCCACAGCAGCAGCCTGCCCTTGCCCCACACAGACCCAGGGGCATGTGCCACCCCATGCCTTTCCTGGGGTTGTGTGCAACAGTGGGAACTGCCCCCATCTCCACATTATGCCCCCCAGATAAGTTACTCGCAGCTCTGCCCTGCGCTTTGCCCTGGCTGGAAAGTACCTGCCCCAGCCCCTCTTCTCACTTAGTGTGGGGGGCCTCCATCTTCCTCCACCACACACTGCTTTCCTCTCCCTGTCCTTCCCCCCAACAGACTTACCAACAGACTTAAGCTGCCAAGTTGGCCACGTGCACATGTGCAGGTGGCATTTATTGGTAACATTATTGGCCACATCAGCCAAAACAAGCTGATCACTGATAATATCAATTTTCCTTTTATTGGTGCTGATACGATCATCGTATCAGTGCACCTCTAATAGGAGCAAGTGGTGCTGCAGGTTAATTGGCATGCTCTGTATTGTTCTGTAACCTTCCCATGAGGAATGTAGACCTGTGATGTGCGATTAGTTTTGATCCATCATCTCAATCAGGAGCAGGTCCAAATGAGATTGTCCTTCTCCAACTAGCTCCACCCACATGCCTTGTGTTTATGAATATGTGTTGGCTGCTAAGCAGTAGTAAGCACTTAAAATAGTTCCTACTTCTGTAGGTTCTTATTTCCTCTTTGCCCTGGACAGAGAATTCTGAGACTTACTTTTCTAGGCTTCTTGCTCAGCCCTACAATCAACTGCTGATCAACCCAAATTATATTCATTCTGGCAATAGGAGACAATCTAGGGTAGAATTCTGTTTCCCTTTGTACAACTAAGTGGCAGTTTTCTAGCTTTATAATTGGTATTTCTAACAGGCACAGGTTGCAAAATTATTACCCTGCACTGTGGTTGCATAAGCATGAGCATGTAGGGTGAGCATATTCAATATGCTGTGCACTGCCTGGACATGTACACAGCTACATATGCACATGCATTCTGGACCTGTAAATCTGTTTCTGTCACAGAAATGTAGCTGCTCAGAAATTCATGGCTAACAAGTGTTTGACATGCTTTACCCTCAGTAACTCAATAGTTAGGGTAGCCTAGAAGTAGGAGACCTGGGTTGTAAGCCAACCTCCTCCCTTGAGTGTGTTTGAACCTATGTATTTCTGGCTTCCTAGCACAGTGCTTCTACTACCATCTCACAGGGTAGGCATTATTGTAAACCCTTCTGTAGTGCTCCTTTTGAAGTTGGTCCTCCTGGTAGCCAAGAGAGGGAGCTGTTAGGGGCCAGGTGGAAAAGAGCAAGTGACTTTATGACTCAGTGAGATGGTTGTTGTCTTGGGGTCTAGCCTCGATGCTAACTCCCAGTGGGGTAGAAAATTTCTCACAGTCCTGCTCTCTACCCACGTTATCCATTAACTAGTAAATGCAGGGTGCAGTGGTTCAGTTTCAAAATGTGCCCTAGAGAAAGGTTTGGGCATTGCCTACTTTGTGGCATTGTGGTACTGGCCAGCACAAAGGTATAGGTTCAGACTTGCTCTCCTCAAAAGGAGCCTGGAACCTGGCTCTCCCACTTCCTGGGCAAATGCCCTATTCACCTACTGGGGCTAAAGCATGGGAGGCTACCACAACCTCCTGTCTCTCTCTCTCTCTCTCTCTCTTTTTCTCAGACTTATTCTTGGAAATGCAAGTACAGCGTGTCCTCTACTGCTCAGGCTTAGTCTGCATGTACATATATTCTAATGCCTACTGCATACGGTCACTCTAATAAAAGCTTTGTCTGTGTATCTGTAATGCTTCAGGCCAACTCCACATACCTTACCTAGAGGCTGGGTGGTGATTAGCTGGTGCAGGCGGTATGGGTAAAACTTGGTGTTCAGGAGAGTGGCTGGACATGGTCAGGGGCAGGGAGCCACTGTGCCTTGCTTCCCCCTGACAATGGCTGGCAGGCAGGGGGAGTCACGGTGGCCCACTGGCAGCAGTGGAAGGGCCATTAGGGGGAAGTGGGGCTGTGGCTGCGTTGGGCTGATCCCAGCAGGAGGGCAGGCAGTGCCCTGCCCAGCTAGGCTATGGGGTCATGGGAGCGTGGCAGCTTCTCCAGGGCCCGGGGCAGGCGGTTCCTACCACTGTATGAACTGCAGGGGACCTGGGGGAGGGAGGCCTGTGTCACCACCTTGGCTCCCCTGTGCTACCCCTGCATGAGCCTCTGGGCTCTGAGTTTTCCACAGGTTGGCCTGGCCGAGGCCCCGTTCCCTGTGAGTGCACCTTGCCTGGCTGGGCCATGGGGCACTCGGAGCCTGGCAGTTCCTCCAGCGCTGGGGGCAGGTGGTTCCCGGCGCTGCACGCACCATAAGGGAACCAGGGGAGGGAAGTCCATGCCACCTCCTTGGCTCCCCCACGCTGTGCTCCTGCACAAACTGCTGGGCTCCCATGGCCAGGTGGGCTGCAGGCACGGGAATTCAGGCCCCGGCTGGGCTGGGCCATGGAACACTTGGCAGCTTCTGCAGCCTGGCAGCTCCTGCAGAGGTGCAGCACTGGGGAGTCAAGCAGGGGCATGTGGCCCCCCAGGGTGTGCAAGGGGCATAGACAGCTTGTGCTGGGCTCAGCTTCTGCTCCCCACCTCACTGCCCCTGTTTTGACAGAGGTACCATTTGAGTCTCGCTGCTGGGCAGGCTGGGCAATGAGGCATGTATCTGGCCTGGGTGTGTGTATGTGCGGCTGGGTGTGTGTGTCTGGTTGAGTGGGGATGGCATCTGGATGGATGGAAGTGGCATGTGGCTGGTTGTGTATGTGGTGTGTGGCTGGTTGGCTGGGTGTGTGTGGCGTGTGTGGTGTGTGGCGCATGTGGTTTGTGGCGCTGCATGTGGGTGTGGTTGGGTCTGGGGCGTGTGTGTGTAGGGGGTATAGGTGTAGCTAGCTAGGTGGATGTGGCAAGTGGCTGGGTGTGTGTGGTGTATGGTCTATGGGTGTGTGTGTGGCTGGGATGTGGTAGTGGTGGGGGGTGCATGGGGCCCAGACACAGAGCAGGATGAAGGAGCGAGTTGCATGTGGCCAGATGCAGAGCGATGTCAAGGCAGAATGGTGGGTGGCTCCATCCCCGCCGCCCTCCTGTTATTCTTGCTGGGCACTTGGCTAGTGCTAACATATCCATGGTGTCAAGTCAGGTCCAAAACCAACCAGATACACATCTAGAAAGCTGCTGTTTAAGTGCATAAAAGGAAATAAAATTCCCATGCTATGTAGACAAAACAACTGGGCAGTACCAGTTATGTCACTGTCTTAGGATGTTTTGGCTGATCTTGAGATTACTTCAGTTACTACTGTTCTTATAGTAAGAGGAGCAATAGACTGTTTCTGCCCTCCAGGAAGGGGCAGCTTGATCCATTCCTGGCTGAAGTAGTATAGGTAGCATTCTGGCAGAGGCTGCTTAGAAAACTGATCAATCAAAGTATCTTCCAGCTTCCATAGTCATGCTCACCACCTCATCCTGGACAAAGTGCTTTCTGTACTGTGCTCAGTGACTCTGATTCTCTTTTGTGCTGCTGAATCCACTGCTCCCTCCTTCAGGTATACTTTATGCTTCAGGTTCCCCATAGGCCAAACTTCCGCCAGTAGAAACAGAAGCAAATCAAATTCAGTATTTTTATGCCCCATTAGTTTTCTTGTATCCTCTACAAAAAGCACATCAAGTTGTTCAAGGTGTAGGTGTTGTCTTTCAGAAGGTTTTACCTTGGTAATCTGTGTCCTCTGTCTCTTGTAGCCATCAGTCCAGATGTTTGTAACCATCTTTTGATAATGTTATGTCTGAATTTAGATTTTAAACACATTACGGCATAAAAATTGACTTTGTCCCTAGGACACTGAGCACACAGGGCTAGATAAACAGTTAATTGTGTGGCAATATTTTATATATATATTTTTAGCAGAAACTTTTCTTTAACAGGAGCCTTCTCTACTAATTAAAGTGATCCCATTAGATGTTTTCTCTTGCTGTTGCAGCGTGATATAAATGCTGTAGTGGAAATTCATTTATCAGTATTATTCTATTTACTAACATAAATTAATACTTTGAGGGTATTTGTAGTACTACTCAGCGTAGAAATATTGCACCCAAGTCCTTTCATTATTTGTAAATTGTTAGTAAAAGTATATGCCTTGCTTACAAAAATCTTTCTTTCTTGTGTAGGCTGCCTCTGATTAGTGTTGCATTAGTTCAAGGAAAAGCTGTGGGAGGAGGAGCAGAACTTACCACAGCTTGTGATTTCAGGTAAGATTAAAATATTGTTGAGCCAACTCCATGTGGCTGACAATGCCAGAATGGCATATCTATGGGAAATGGAAAATTTGAGACATTTTGTACCATTGTTTGTCATGTATATTACCAGGAGTCATCTCACCTAATCCTTAAGGCATTTGTAATTGGTCTAATTTGCTGTGTAAGCATGCTATGAGGAGGATAGGTGTAAGTTTACTTTGGATTTCCTGACACTAGAATGAAGAAAGAGAATTTTTACAGTGATTCCAGTCTACATATCATGGTAATACAGAAAAAATGAAGGCCAGCAGTGAAGCTAGGTTAAGTCAAGCACCTCCTTGCTTTTGGTAAACAAGGGAGAGCCTCATTATTTAATTGATAGGATCAAACATTTGTGAACAAGCAGCCACTATGATATTAAGTAGAAGGCAGGATAGATTTGCACCTTATAGACCAGGGGGCAAAATGGTGGATCTGGCTGGTGGCTAGACTCCATTTCCCAGCTGGCTTCTGTGGAGACCCATGAAGGGTCATGATGTGGAGCCAGGGTTTCCATGGAGACCGGCCCCAACAGCACTGGCAGGGAGCATGGCTGGGTGGTGAGCTGCTCTGGGGCCAGGGCTGGGATCCTGCAGCAGTGACAGCATGGTCTGGAGCCAGGGCACAGGTGTGATCCTCTACCTGCATGCCCCTGCCTGGGGTGCACGGCAGCGGATCGTAGCATTACTCTGACTCCAGACCACGTCGTTGCCACTGCAAGATCCCAGCCCTAGAGCAGCTGTGTGCCATACCAGCACTGCTAGGACCAGTCTCCATGAAAACCTGGGCTCTGCGCAGCCACAGTCCTGCTGCTGCTGGGGTCTCCATGAAAACTGGCTGCAGTGATGTGGGCAGGGAATGCTGCAAAATGGAGTCTTTCACAGACCCAATCCAGCCTGTGGGCCAGACTTCGCCCACCCCTGTGATATGTTAACTAAAGTAGATATACAGCACAAGCTTGGTTACAGCTCACTTCATCACATGCCGTGAAAGGACTTTCAGGGAGCAGTATACAAGGAGAGAGAGAGTTGAATACAAAGAAAGAAGGGGAAGAAGAGAAGAGAGGAGCAGTGCTGCAAGAATCAAGCAAGCAACAAACCCATAGGAATAAAGGATTCACAAAAGCTAATGCAGGCAATGGAATAAGACTCTATAGTCTCTGTTTAAACCACACTTAACACAATTCACTCTATGAATGATTTCCTGTTCTGCAAATTCTTGTTCAAATTGACTTTTAAAGGTTTGCTGTCTAAGAAAAGCCACCTTGCAGTCAGCGATGGAGTGTCCAGGGAGATTCTGCCACAGGCTTGCTTGTCTTTTCTGAAGCTGGTGCCAGATCAGTTATTCATTCTTTCACATAGGGATTGCCCTGCCTATCCAATATAGACAACAGAGGGGCACTGTGGACAAGTGATGGCATATATGATAGAATTGCAAGTGAGTGATCCTCAGATGATATAATCCTTGCTATTTGGTCTCTACTGGTGAGGGGACACAGCTTGTAACTGGGTCTGTTACAAGTCCTGGTGCCTCAGTGGGAATGGGATTTAGGTAGCCTGTTGCTGGAGAGATGCCATTTGAGGTTGGGGGTTGCATATAATCCAGGAGAATACAAATGCCAGAAAGTAGGGCTTCCTGGATTGCCAGGTTTGTGGATCTTGGGTAATAATCAGTAAAAGTTGCCCAGCCTAGGCTCCCAGGAGGTGGAAGCTGTTATTCTCTCCTGTGTTTCCTGAGGTAGATCCTGTAAGAATTTATCTAGTTCTTCCTAGTATTGTGCCATGGGGCTTCTGCCAGGGGAGTGTAAAACTCTGTGTTGGAAAGTTGTATCAGCTTCCTGTATGTATGCTGTTTTGACTGTGACAGCAGTGGCTCCCCTACCCTCCTTATCAGACTGTTGTGTGAAAATATCTGGGTTGTTTTTAAGGCCTATGGTGCTCTGTTCTGCAGGACTGAAATAGTATTGTAAATGATGGTTTTTTGAAGTCAACACAGTGTTATACAGAATACTTCCACCAATAAATTAAATTATGTTTTTTGGAGGCAGAAAGGCTCAGCCCTTAGTTCTGCATATGAATTAATTCCACATGCCCTTGGCACTTTAGTTTATGTTTCCTCTTACTTGGTGAATGTGCTATGCTGTGTACCTGCAGTGAATTCAGCCTCAAGATATGTTAGCTGCTGTTAAACCTCTATGCTACAGAAGGACTGGTTCCAGCTTCATCAGCCTGATTTATAATTGAGAGTGGTGCCACATTGCATATCAGGTTATGTTCTTCCCTAGCAATGTAATATGTGTTCTCTCAAGATGAAGAACAGCAAGCTTGCCTGCCATGAAATCCAATTAGCAAATTCCTTTTTCTTATGACAACTTCTCATTAATGGTAGATGAAAAGGTACACCCAGAGCTGTTGAGAATTTTTAATCCCTTGTTTCTGTAATACACTACTGGATGCTGCATACAGTTTTTGGCACATTGGTATCAGAAAGATGCTGTCAATTTAGAATATATGAGGTAACACACAAGGCACCAGGCCTACAAGTTGTTCCATGTGAGTGCTGCTGGTTTCTGTCAAGATGAAGCAGTTGGCAAGGTGTGGGCTTCAGTAATTGTATATTTATCATTACTAGTTAGACATCTTTAACTTAATGTGAAAGCTGCCTACATCTGTAAGGAGCCAAAGAAAACATATAGGTGCCTCCATCAGTCAAGGAGAAATAGCCATATGCATTCAAGGAAAAGATATTTGGTCTTCAGAGGGGCCTAAATGTCTGGAGTGAAAAAGAAGTTGCTTAGAATGAGCCAAAGAAGTAGTTGGAAGCTAAATTCAGTGGTATCAGATAGGGCCAAGAAAAGCTTACGCTGTATATCAAAATGCTTTCAAAATCATATGTGATAATTTTAGAATAGTTTCTCAGCAACAGGGAAACAATACTTTTTGAGCCACTTGAAACTAGATAAGTCTTAGTATACATTTGTATAGCACAGAAAACTGGAACCCTGAATAATGGTTTTGTGTACTAGTGCAATATGAATACACACGTACCAAATTTGCAGTTGTGTGATTTTCACAGAAACAGTGAATTCTGACAGGCTCTGCAAAAAATGGCAGGCTCACTGCAAAATAAATAAATGAAAATAAATAAATATACCTTACCTGCAACCAGAGAAAAGGATAGAAAGCTCTGCAGTCTTGGAGCGTGAGGGTGGAGGATAGGGAGAGGATGGACAGTGGGGATGGGGCAGGGGAGGGTGGATGGCCAGGGAAGGTGGACGGCCAAGGAGGGTGGACAGCGGAGATGGAAGGCAGATAGCAGAGGGTTGGGTGGAGGGTGGGGGGCACAAGCAGCTGGATCGTGGTTGTGGGCCATCTGTGGCAGGCAGGCTGCACTAGGGTCCATGATGCTCCAGCATGGCTTGTTGCATGCATGCACCCACCACTGGCCTGGATCCTGATGCAGTCATTTCCTGCCTTCCAACTGCTTGCCACAGGTGATCATGTTCCAGCTTGGGGACGGCCCAAGACCGCATGGATAAATGGCTTCCTCCGGCTTAATCTGTGCAATGAAGCCATGGTGTCGGGCCATCTGGAAATCTGCAGGGAGGGGCGGGAATGCCAGCAACAATCTACGCCTTCTAAGATGTAGTGATCTGTGAGCGTGCTGCTTTGGTCCATTCCCGAATTGGTCCCATCTCCTCCTGCAACACTACCCTGGGGAAGATCACAGCCTCTTCCTAACAGCTAACGTACACAAAGGTACAAAATCCATTACGTGGATCTGGAGTACACACAGCCTAATCGACAAGAATCCTCATATAATGGATTTTGCAATAATGGATTTTGAGTAAAACTAACAATGAAGACTAAACTAGAACTAGAACAGTGTGTGGTTTGTTTGGAGGGGGCAGATGTTGCTTACACAGTGGAGGGGAGCCAGGCTGTCTGTGCTTCAGGAGGGGTGAACGGAAGGGAGAGGACCTGCCCAGGTGGTACATGCAGCTGGAGGGGCTTGGGAGCAGAGCAGTTCCCCAGCACCAGCCCCAACCCCCACCTCACCTCCAGGAGCAAGGGGCACATGGCATCAGGGCTGGGGAGTGGAGCAGTTCCCCAGCGCCAGCCCCCAGCCCCTCCCTCACCTCCGGGAGTGAGGAGGCACATGGCGCTTCCTGAGTTTACCTTTGCTAAGTATCCCGCACCGGCCCTGGTGCATCTGCCATGCTTTGTGCCCAGCTTTTTGCCGCAGCCCAGCTCCTCTCTGGGCAGGTGTGCAGCATTAATGAGTTTGTGCATTAATGCTGGCATGGTTATAAATCCTGCGTGAGCAGCTTGGAGGGAACAGATTCATCTATCAGAGATGTGGAGGGGCCTGCTGCCCTCAGCCCACAAAAATCTACCTTGAGTTTAGTAGACCCCTAATTATGAGTATCCACTACTCCTAGGTGCCATATTTGACATACATAGAATTGACAGGAGTGTAGACTTAGAGGAATCTTACATCTTTTGTTCATATCAGTGAACTTGTTAATGACAATGAATCTAATTTTCCTGCTGTAAATAACCTTCATTAGGAATTTTGTACTCTTAACAAGATGCAATACAAAAAAATCCCTCCTTAGGAATACAGAATTTGTCTTTTGGCTTTCTACAGCAATTTAAAATTCTCTAATTTACTTTAGCAATGCAGTTTTCATATCCTGTATAATTTCAATCATTATCAAAGGGCTTCCCTTTTTGTATTAAGTGGACAGCTGCAAATCCTCTCATTTCCTCCCATAATTCTCCAAATAACTGTAGCTGTGGGTTCATTTTTCATCGTTTTCCAAACACACTGAACATCTAGTACAATCCAGGAACATCTAGTGGGAGTTTTATGAAAACCACTGCAAAATAGTGAGAAAGAAATAGAAAGAAGTGGAGTTTGTTGAAGAATATTCATCACCTGGAGGTGAAATTCTGGCTTCGTTGAAGTAGGCAGAAAAGTTTGCATGGGGGTAGGATTTTACTATCACTTGGGAGTTCTCAAGAGTAACGTTCAAAACTAAGAGGCCTGTCTCCTTTCTCAGACTATCTCATCTTATCTTTTTAATGACTGCACACATCAGGTAAATTTGAAGTTGGAAATTCTTTTCTGTTTTCACATGCTCATAAGTTGCTGAAACATTTACTTTTGAATGGATATTTTCATGGTTAGGTTGTCTACCTAAAGCTGTACTGCATTAGTTATACTACTGTAGTTAAAAGAGTAAGTACAGCCCTACCTAGCATGGACACACTTAGAGAAATATAAAAATGTTTATATCAGTGTAGCAGTAGCTTATGTTGGTAAAGAATGGGTTTCATACCCTTTCTACTAGTATACTCTGTCCATAATAGGGGTTGTGCCTGTATAACTGTGTCAGTAAAAGATCATACCTATAATCCAACATACTTATACCATGACAAAATAGCATGTAGACCAGGTCAGAGGAACTTTTAACAATATCCTCCACCTTTTTATATGATGGGTACGAATCTCTGGAATTTGAGCTAGAAGTGCATGGCATGGCGGCTTCTTTAATCTTGGGGCTTCCCCCACATGCTCCCCTACTGATGATTGGTAGAGTGGCCCCATCACTCACCACTCGCTGCCTGCACCTGATGGTTGGGAGGTAAAAAACGCATATTTAAAACTACTGTTTTTGCGTCCCAGCCATCAGGTGTGGACAGCGAGTGACAGGGCTCCTCCACCAATTAGTGGTAGTGGGGGTGCACAGGGAAAACCAAGATTAAAGAAGTCATAACACCACACACTTCTGGCACAAATCCTGGAGATCCCTAATGATAGGAGAGTAAGGAAAAGAAATACATTTCTCATTTTAGTAACCTTTGCCCACCCAAAAAGTTCCTTATCTGGACTTTTGTGGTGTTATTTCACATTCTCTCCACCCAGCCATCTTGGGCATCTCTACATGAGATGCAACTGTGCAGTGGTTACTGCTCATTTATTTAGTACTTGTTTAAACAAGTACTAAATAAATGCACAGTAAGTGGAGCTACAGTGGAGCTCCACAGTAAGTGGAGCTGCCCAGTAGCACCAGCAAATATCTTTAAAGTGATACTGCTGTGCAGTAGTCTAATAGTGTTGATCATTAGTGTATTAGCACTGTTAAGCTGTGATCTGCTACTGCACAGTATTTTTTGGTTACTGTGCAGTCAGCATCTTGTGTAGGTATGCCCTCTGACAGGCACAGGGGATGATGCTCTCAAGGTATACCTGAGGTCCATTTGTAATTTTGCATGAGAACATGACTGTGACTTGTCTCATTTAATCACACAAGCACTTATTTTTAATTACTGCATTTACTTGAATCCAAGAGGGCCCTGAATTTAAGATGACCCCTAATAATTCGATTCTATATATGGAAATATTATACATTTGTTAGCATTTTCCAGGTATAGAATCTAATTATTGAAGCATAGTCTTAAATTCATCTGCCCCCCACTGCTATAGTAGGGAAAGCAGTAGCTGGAGGGCAGGGACATGTTGCTGGTGGGTAGGAGCTAGGAGGTATCCTGGCCCTCTGCCCCCTCACCGTGTTCCCACTGCAGCCTTTGTGCCACCCTGCCACCTGCCCCCGGCTCCCCACAGTCTTTGCACTTTCCCATGCACCCATTGCCCATGGTCTCTTTTTCTTTCCCCCCTGCCACTTCTCACAGTCTCTCTCTCTCTTCTCCCCCACCCCCAACTTTTCAGAATCTCTGCCCTTTCCCTGCCCCCACTCTTGCTGACAGATGCCACTCAGGCTTTGTTCCCTGCCAGGTCACAGATCACAGCACATAGAAGCACAGCCCTTGCCAGGCCATGCAGCTGCAGTGACACTACTGATTGATCAGACAGGGGATAGATTTTCCCTATACTTCAAGCCCGGGAGTATAGCTGGGAGCTTAACAGTATGTGGAGGGGAAGAGGGCTGAGGAGGGGGCAGGAGGCTGCCATGGGTCTGACTCCAACTCTGACTGAAGCTCAGGGATAGAGTCAGAGTTGCAGCAGCTGCTTTCCCTCCCTCCCCTCCCCCATGCTTTGTTCATGAATCTTAGATGAGGCAATTTCCCCATCATGCTCACTAGGAGGAGGAGAAAGGACCTCATCTTAGATTTGAGTAAACATGGTACCTCTAAAGTTCCTCATCAGAACATTTTACAAACCAGGGAAAAGGAAGACTGGTTCCTATTTTATGTCCTGTTCATGCAGAAGATTTAGCATATGTAAATGAATTTACCCTCAAATGTAAGTGTTTGCAGAATTGGTGCTCCAGAGAGCTCAGAGTCTAGGATTACCACAAGATACATTAGCAGATAGAGAAAGACAAAAATGGGAATAGGTGCAGTCTGAGAGTAAAGGCCTTTGCACACATCAGTAGTCTGTGGGAAGAATGGTTACAGGTGGACATCAACATAAAGCAGCATCAGTGAATCATAGTTCATAAGCATCATGACTTTCCTTGGTTTTCTCCTAATTTGCACTGGCTCTTTTTTTAGCAGGTTAGGTGTTTTGGGAAATCCCACTAGGTATCTGTCTGCATGTATCTATTTAGGTAGGTACCTAAATAGCTTTGTAAAGCAAGCCCTAGATTGTTCTTTGAAAATGGACTGTTTTGTCATATAGGTGTTTTTGAAACATTTACCCCACATTTTTGATTGCACTGGCTTTGAGGAAAGAGAAAGAACAGGAGAGCCTCGTCTATACTAGAGAGTTTTGGTGGGAGGCCCTCACACAAAGATCTTCTGCTGTGCAGAACCTTCCTGTAGGTTCTGCTGCTGTTTGGTATCCAGCAGAAGGTGTCTGTAGATGCCTTCCAGCAGCTGCTGCATTGGCAGCTGGCATCTTTCAAGGGTGCACTCTTCACACTGGCAGCCCAGCTGCTGAAGTTAAGTTGTATGGAGCTCCAGAAACATGTGGATGCTCATGTGCTCTGGTAGTGTAGCAGTAGCAATGGCTGCTTGACACCACACTTGTTGGTGGGATTCAGAAGTTGAAAAATAAATTGGCTAGACTTGGGCAAATGGGAGCACTAATAAAGGTGGGAACTCATCTCTTCTACTGTTGAATTTAAATCAGTATGAAAATAAGAACCTAATTGTGTCATTACTGAACACCAAGGTTTTTTTTCCTTTAATTTTTTAGTAAAAGAATTAAGAAAAATGAATGCAAAACAGTGTATTTACCCAAATCCAAGATGACTTTGCATTTAAGATGACTTCCCAATAATTAGACCCTTCCCCTCTGGTCCCTTGCCACTTGTCTGGTCCCTGTGCCTGCTCCTCTATCGCCTGCCATCCCCAACCACTTGCCTTCCACTGCCACCCTTTGTCACTTGCTCTCTGCCACTGCCCCTTACCTAATATGGTGGCTCTGGCTCTAGCTCTGGCCCAGTCAGGTGGTGACAGCAGCAGCTCTGGGCCAAGTGAGGCAGAGCCGAAACTGCTCCCCAGTTACCAGGAGGTCTCTCTAACCCCCCTTCCCCCAGCCCCAGCCACCATACAGTGTCCCCCACACCCTCTGCTCTCCCCTTCTTCCCCAGAGTTGTACATTGCATGGTCTTCCCTTTGCCTCCTCTCTACTGCACTGTGCAGTCTTTCTGCTGAGCCTCCCTTGCATTGCCTCCCCAGTGCTCCCCCTGTTGCACGAACTATCTTGAGCCACCTTGAGCTACCCTAGCTTAGGGTAGGTAACATCTCTGTCTGTGGTCCCAGAGCTGGAGCCTCAGCACCTGCCTGCCCCAGGCCAGTACTCAAATCCAAAACAAGCCCGCCCCCCCTGCCGCATGTTGCATTGGGAAGAATACCTCATCTTGGATTTTAGTAAATACAGTACCTCTATTTGAGGCAAGCAGTACCTTACCTTACAAAAAGTACTGTTATTTTAAAGAGGTATTTACAGAGCATTCTTCTGTTCAGCATCAGTGAAAATGGAAGAATCTGCCCTGGGGATGGGGGAAAAGTTAATGCTAATATTCTGCTGATGTTACAGCAGCCATATTGCATGTGTATGGCTGGAGCTTGTTTCTTTGTATTTTTTGGCAGCTGTGTGTAGCTTAGTTTATTATTACTATTTATGATGTAAAATGCATGCCTTCAGTCGCATTACAAATCTTGTATATTTTAATGTTGCTATAAAACAATAGCTTTTGCCTGTTCTGAGTTGTATAGTTTATTTTTTTGGAAAAACTTGTTTTTGTATGTACATATCTGTTGCATACCTATGATAAACAGGTGGAGGGAAAGAGGAGACTAACTGGTGAAAGAGTGAAGGCTCAGCACACCTACCTTAAGTCAGAGATGCCTATGCATTCTTTTCAGTTATTGGTAATTTTCTCCTCAGAAAGTTGTAAAGACGTCAGTATTTTAAAGGCAAGCATTTCCAACAGTAGGTTTCAAAATGTCGGAACACAATTCACTTGCTTCTTTAGAAACATTTTCGCTGTGTAAGGATTTCAGCCTTTATTTTTATCAGAAGCAGCTTTCAGATAAACAAGATCCTTTTTATTTGCAATAAAATTGCAAATAAAAGTGCACAATAGCTCTTTTCACAAGGCAGAACATGACATGAATTTAATAAAGGGTATTTGCATATTCATGAGCTATTAAGTCCAGACTGACAAAGCACTTTTCCTCAGATACAGCACATTTCCAGGGGAAGGGTTGGAGGCCAAAAATATCCAGAGAGTCATTGCACATTTCTAAGGTTAGAAGTGATAGTTAAATATAGATATGTGGGTGCTGGTAACTTTAGGTGCTTGTCTACAATTCCCTCCATCTCTCTAAAAATCAGTGCACAATCTTAACATTGCACTGAACATTCATGCATCATTGCATATTTTTATTATTAGTACAGTTTTCTGACAAATTCTAAAAGAACCAGAATTTTTCAGATTCATTAGTTCACTGAAGTATTGCCTTTAAAATCCTGTGAACCTTTTTGGCTTGGTACATTTGATTGATGCTTAATTAATCATAGTGGTGTTAAAAGCAAGATTTTTTTCCAATTACTGGTATTTGATTTTATTGTAAGCGAGTGATAGACCACCTCACTTGGAACACAGAATACACACATAGTTGGTAATTCAAATGTATAAACTTTTCATAGTTTGGTTTTATGGAGACTTAAATAGGAACAGAATATAGGCAACCCCTGCTTAATACTGTTTCACTTAGTGCTGTTTTACTATAATGCTCATTTTACATTGATACCTGATTCCAGTTAGCACTCAACAAGTTTCATTATAATGCTCATGGACATTGGACACTGGCAGCAGGGAGTGTACACTAGCACTACAGTGCATCAGCAGTGTGCAGCCTCAATGTGCAATTTAGCTTGCCCCCACTATGTAGCTGCCCACACGGGCCAGCTGCAGTGGGTATATGACTCACACTATGACTTGCACTGGGGGAGCCCTGGACACTATGCCATGATCCCGCCACTTGGAGTTAGCACAACTGTGGCCGTGACTGCCCCCTTGCCCCCAACTTGCCACCCAGCAGGGGACCAACAGCACCACCTCTGTGGCCTGCGTCTGGGTAAGCAGCAAAAGCATGGCGCTGGCCGAGCTAGCCCTGATCTACCAAGTGCTCATGTCACTGGTGCTGAGTGCCCTGGTAATTGATTTTATTTATTTATATTAATTCTTATGGGAAAATTGTTTTCATTTTAGCAGGCCTTCAGAACTGAAAAAGGTGAAGCAAATAAGCTTCACTTTCTGAAGGGTAGAACAATGAAAAGTAAGAAGTATGCTCTAAGGCTGTGTTCATTCAGGGGAGATGGTGCAGATCTTCTCTACACAGTCCTTCCTCTCCTTTCTTATCACATGCTTCTCATAGTAAAATGGTGATTAGTATAGGTGTTCAGAGTATAATCACCATTTAAAGTATAACTATAAGCACCCATTGGAACAAGTGGAATGGTCCAGACAGTAAAGATATTATTTTCAGGTATGACTGCATCAGCTGCAGTCTAGTCACAATGGGGCTTCCTTTGCATAGACACCAGAACAAGTTTACTGGGAGGTAAGTTATGATCTGATACAACCCATGAGCTATTTGACAGGAAGTTTTGTGTACATGTTCTTAAGTCACAGGAAAGATCATTACCCTTCAGTGGCATGCAGACACCCAGGGTGGCACATGTATACAGGCAGTTACTATAAAATAGCTGTCCGTTTTCTTTTTACCCTAACCTACAATAACTTTTTCATGTGCCCTTATTCTGTAACCATGAGACATCCCAGGCTCTAATGCTCTGACCGTAGGGCCTTGATATCCTTGCCCCCTAGGGAAATATCCAACATTTTGAAAAAACTCTATTAAGGTATGGAAAAACTATTAAATGATGCATCAACTGCCTGAGCCTAGGTATAAAAACTTGGGTTTCTCTTCTCTTCCTAAGCTCTGTGTTGGGTAAGACAGTAGTTGATGATCACTGTAACCAAGAACTCTAAATGGAAGATGTGCAGCAATTCTGAACGTAATGATCACTATATCTGTGACACACAGTTCAGTGCTATTTCCAAGTTATCTTTTATTGGCTGCTGTGTTCACATTAAACAAAGTATAATGAAAACAAATAATCCCTTACCTGATCTTAGATTTTTTTTGCCAGTTTTTTAAATGAAAAGATTGTGAAGATAATGTAATCATGATGAAAAGAGAATTTGCCAAATGCGGCTATAAATATTTCTGCAGAATGTGTGACACTGCTGGAAATGTGCCTGCCCTTCATCCATCTTTTCCTGAGCACTGTGAATGAGATCATAGAATTGGTGATCCAGAGCCGCTGTTACTTTCTAAGTAACTAGCTTCCTCATATAGCATCCATTTTAATTGGAGTTACCATTTGTAATTTATTTTTTATTTTAAAATGTAGATTTTCCTTGTATTATTTTTAAAGCAGCCTTTGTGTCCAGACAAGACCAAATAATACTAATAGAAAAGCAAACACAGAAGCAATAACAGCGGAAAAAAAGGCTCAATCATTAAAGAACTTCTAGTCAGTATAACAGTATTAACCCTTACTTATATCCTGACCAAATTCTAGCTTATGTAATTGCATCTTGCTTATCTCTAGTTTCAAACAGACATGTGAGCTTTCTTTATCTGAGACACAAAATGCTGTGTAAGGGCTGCTACGTACTGTTAAACAAATACTGTGTTCAGTACCTTAGGCTGCTGAATTTCAGATGCAACTGAAGTGATCCCTTACTTTCCTGACACAGTCTAGTCTCGTGGCATATTTACATTGGTGTGAACTCCCTTTCCACATTAGTCCCAAAGTATAAGTAACTTAAAATTACAGTAGAGTTACCCAGGAAAAAAACAGCTGTAAAAATATGTCATTGCTTGCTGTAGGCACTTTGGTGTAGCTACTTGTTCAGTACAAGCAGACCATCATGTATACCCCTGCCATGTTGTGGAGCAGTACTTTAATAGTGCCTTGTCTAGCAGCTACTTCAGGATAACTGCCTACTTTCTCCCAGTGTAATTTTAGATTGAGGTTCAAGCTGATGTAAATGACACCAGAGTTAACATGTCATGTGTGTAGCCCAACAGGTATTAAGAGAATTAATTAGTTAATAAATTATACGGTATACTTTGGATCTGTCAGTGAAAGTTAGTGCAGCAGTGTCAGGTAATATAAATAAGTTGTCTTCCACTTATATGTCATATGGAGATGTATTGCCTTCAAGATTCTCTAACATTACTTAAAAAAAATTATGAAGTCAAAACTGAGATTGACAGAAAGATCAAAATATGATGTTTCTCAGTTTGTTACTCAGTGTTCTGTCCTATGGGCAAGCAGAGATTAAGGATTACTGCTATAGACAGAAACCATGCAAATCTGATCACGTTGGAGGGTCATATGCCATGGAGAGTCTACATCTCACCGCAGTTCCATTTATGGTGCAAAGAGATTTTTCTCACGTTGAGTTTTCAGAGCTAGTCCCAGTAGCAGCAGAAGTTAGATTCAAGCACAGAAGAAAGAATGTAAAGCATGTTTCTCCAGTGTCCCTCATTTCAAGAAACGTCAGTGAGGCCCAGAGTTATCTAACTAAGTACATACAGATACGATGTTTCTTTGTTTTGGTCTTGAGAACCATTTATATCAGGTGTAAAGAATCTTGGAAGGGAAATTATCAGTTGCCAGGAACCCTAACAGTAAACTTTTTTTGGTCATGATGGCTACATCTGCATGATGCCTGATTAGCTGGGACATGCGGTATGTCCTTTCCTCAAGCACACTTAATGGCAACTTGAGGACCAACGGCTCATTGACTCTTCTGCTCTTGAGGCTCTACTCCTTGTTCTGGTCTTTGACTTCTGGATTCAGATCCTTTGGTTCTTGGTTCCTGAGTATTGTCTCAGATCCCTCTTTGCCCGCTGCCCTGGCCACTGGGCTAAATGGCCTGTGTCTCAGTCACAATACACCAATTTTTGTTACAAGAAATTTTGAAGAGAAAAATCTTTTTCTGTTTAATAATTTTTTTTTTAATTAAAACTTTTCAATTAAATCATTTTAATTTTTCAAAGTAATTTTCAATAAAGCTTTTTGGGTTTTAGCTAAAAACTTAAGGTTTTTGAAACCCAAAACCTAAACAGCTCTATTCCCAAATTAGAGACTAACAGAATTGGAGACACACAAGCTTTCATGAGCAAGAGTTTGCTTCATTAGATGCTGTGCTCTGCTCACAAAAGCTTGTGCATCTCTGATTCAGTTAGTCTACAGGGTGCATTCCTACCCTTCCTTTTGCCTGACTACCGCTGACTACCTCTGTCTATGCCCAAATTGTCACTCTTCACTGAAAACCTAGAAAACGCAGTTTTGACCTGATTAACTAACTCTCTTATCCCAACCTTTTTGCTTGATTTGTCTGAATACACATGTGATTTATCTTAATTTCCTTCAGCAAAAAGTCTCAAAGTTTTCAAAGAGTTTTGAAGTATGTTCCTAAGACACTCCTCCATCTATTATTTTTCTTCAGAGTCCAAAACATTGGAAGAATCATGAATTTACTCCTCCCATAATCTTTAACTGAAAATCTGTTTATAAGATACCTTTGCCATGATGTCTGTGATCATTTGTCAGAGATGGTCCTCTATAGAAATCCTGCTCCAACACCTTCACCTAGTAGAAGCATCTGTAGTGCTTGTGTGAACCTTTATGCTGACGTGAAGCCTAGCATTTTGGCTAGGATACTTAGGAAGTGCCCAGAACTTCTGTACTTGGGACTGTCCCTTGGAAATTTTTATTTTAGCTCTTGGTTATTGTTTTAATTTGTTTGAATCTGGATAAAGGAAACTATTCTTACAGTCACTAAAAGGGGGACTCGTCCGTTCAGTTGGTTTACTAAAATAGTAGCCATGACCTACTCATTTTCTCTTTGAAGCAAAGATGCTAGGCTTCAGCTGTTCCCCTTCCTGAGAAGTAAGTTAAAATCAGGAGGGAAGCTAATTTTGCACAGCTTTTTTTGTTAGCGTACCCAGTCATTGGGACTGAAGAGCAGCTTTCCCAGTTTGCACTTTAAAAATATCCATGGGAGGGAGATTTGCTAGAAAGATATTTAAAAATATATCATTTTCAGTTAAAATGTTTGGCATTGTTTATTTCTACATGGTTACCCATTTCATTTTTCTGCATAATGAACATTTTTTTACTTGATTTTAAAGAATAACAGGCTCACTCCACACACCCTTATAATTTCAGCCCTCTCCTTGGATTAGCAGAAAAAGCATATAGCAGAAGTGTGGGGTTATCAATTATATAATATTTTCACAGGAAAATTTTCTCTTTGTGTTGTGAGTGGAATAGATCTGTTCACTTCCTGTCATCCCCAATGGTAAGGCAGCAATTATTGTAATGCCTTATTGCCTTATTCCTTTGTTGCCTTGAGCAGAAACACAGAAGGCTCTCCATAAGATGGTAGTGGTAGAGGGGGTGGTATATGTGTGTTGGTGAGCTTCTTTAGAAAAGAACAGGGAAGTCATGCCTGGCAAACGTTCATTGTATTCTTATAGTTTGAAAGCCTGCCCAAACTTGTTAACCAGGAGTTGTTCTCCGACAGTAGAATCAAACTTTTATATATCTTTAGAAGCCCATATAATTAATCATCCAAAAACGAGAGTTAGGTAAAATTATGGATAGCTTTCCTAATGATGATTCTATGATTGATGATCTTGTGTGAGAAGAATGAGGATGGGGTTATATGGTCAAATTTTAGAAAAATCTTCAAATACTCTCTGTCAGATTTCGGAGTGCCAGGTTAATGAATTGATGGTATAGTGAAAGAGGCAAAAGGAGCATGCACCATGCAATTAAAGAATTAGTCCAAAGTTGCTTTTTGGAAATTTTATTTTTAAGACTTGAATTCTGACTGCATCTGACATGAAAATATAAGTGAGGGCTTCAAACTGCTTATCACCCACATTGTTGACTAGCTGAATTATTTCTGCATAATAATGCTATATTTCTACTTCATAACATTCTTCCTATGACACATTGTTGCTTCAAAATTTGTCAGAGACTCTAGGAAATCTCTAGCTAACGTGCTCTTTGTTTTGAAGTAAAATCCTATATAAAAGCTTTGGTGCATGGTGAAGGGTAGAGGGAGGGGTTGTAAATAAATGGCCCCAGTTATCAGATTACTGGTTTATCTTGACCAGGAAGTGACAAGGGAAATTTTGTCGATGGAACCAGTATTTTGAAAGCAGAGTTTTATGTTGTGAACTGAAGGGAGAGTTATGGTCAGTTCTTAGCTGGACTGACTTCTTTTCTCAGTAAGAGGAAGAGTCTGTTAGAGATGGCAAGGGCTGACTGCACAATAGTTTTCAATTCCCACCTCTTCCGTCTTGTTGAAAATGTACCTGTGAAGCCAGGAAAGCAGGTTGACTCCAATAACTTTATGAGGCTGTTCTCTAAACTTGACTGACTATGAGGTGTCAGTAAACCCCTGCAGTGCTTCCTGGATAAGTCCAAAGAATGAAAGACCCAAACCTACTTCTAGGTCCAGACAAATGTTTACAATCTATAACTGAACATGATGAAAATAATTGTTTTTCTACTAAACTTTTCTTTTAATGCTATTTTTATGAGTATAAAGGCTCTCAACATGTGGAATATGAAGAGGCTAAACACTCTTACAAAATGCTTCTTCCTTTTTATGTCCTTTATAATAATAATTTTTTAAAAATCTGTCTGCCTATTTTGATAGTTTTAGGCATCAGACTTATTCCAGTCCCCTCCAGGAGCAAAAGTGTGCTGGAACAAATGTAAAATGATTCCCTGATTGCTTTTGATACATCATTGCCTTTTTTGCAGGATAGGTGTTCATTTGCATATAACTGCCCCAAAACAACTGCTGCAAGGTTTTTTGCTTCAAGATTCCCTGTCTCAAGGTAACTCAATTCACATGCCCATGACTTTGTGAGAGCAATGGAAACAAAATCCAGATTGCCTGCATTAGTCACCCTTTTCTCACTGTGATGCATAAATACCCTAACAATAAGCTCCTTAAAAATACCAAAACTGGATGTTGAATGACTTCCAAGCTTTATTGGCACAGTTAAGGTTACCTGCCTGAGCCTTGTGGTTTTCTGAAATGCCGAATTTGGCTCCACTAAAATTTCTGCAAATTAAGGAATGACAAGATACCACTGCTACTCCCTTCCCCCCACCCACACTTGGAGCTGGCAGTAGCCTTTGGGAACATCTGAGTAAGAAGGGGGCCATACAAAATGGATTGGAAGATGTTCTAAGAGGATGTGTCATAGTATGTGCATTCCACAGGTTTGAACATTTAACAGCATGTGCTTCAGTTGTTTTCACTGTTAGTTGTAGTTGCATTGGAGGGTGGAGGAATTAGTTGTAGATTAGCATAGTTATTACTTCAGTGTGATGAGAAGCATACAAATATACCTCATTTCATCACTGATTTCATAGAGCGTGTCACTGGTGGTAACAGAAAAACTTTGTCATTGGAGATTCTCTGCCATTTGGTGGCATAACATAACAGTGGTCTCAGGGAACTGATGTGCAAGTGAAGTGATGTGATGTGTATGTGAAGGCAGTCTCTTATCAAGACTCTTCTGAGCAAGGATTGCTCCCCCCATGCTGCTCATCTATGTGGGTACCAATGATATTTCCAGGGGAGACTGTGAGCATGTCAAAAGTGACTATGGGGCTCTGGGTGCAAGGGTGAGAGAGGTGGGGGCTCAGGTTATATTCTCATTGATCCTTCTGGTCAAGGGAAAGGGCCCAGGCAAGAGCAGGTGCATCCTGCAGATGAATAACTGGGTGCACAGGTGGTGGCGCCAGCAGGGATTTGGCTTCTTTGACTATGGGGTGTTCTTCCAAGAAGAAGGATTTCTGGGAAGAGATGGGATCCACCTGATGAAGAGAGGGAAGAGTGTCTTCGCAGACAGGCTTGCTAACCTAGGAAAGAGGGCTTTAAACTAGGTTTGCTAGGGGCTGGAGACCACAGTCCTGAGGTAAGTGGGGAAGCAGGAGACCTGGAGGAAGAGCAAGCAGGGAGAGGGCAACAGAGGAGGTGCTCTCTTGCTTCCTGAGAAATTGGGGCAATCAACTCGTTTCCTCAGGTGTCTGTACCTCAATGCATGGAGCCTGGGAAACAAGCAGGAAGAATTGGAAGTCCTTGCACAGCCATGGAACTATGACGTGATTGGAATAACAGAGAGCTGGTGGGAGCTTGCATGACTGGAGCACTGTTATGCATGGATACAAACTGTTCAGATAAGACAGGCAGGGGAGAACAGGAGGAGGGATTGTGCTTTATGTAAAAAAAGTGATTTGCTTAAAGCTCCAGTATGAAATTGGAGATATGCTTTTTGAGAGTCTCTGGGTTAGGGTCAGAGGGGAAAGCAACAAGAATGACAACAAAAAGGAAGGTTATAAGAAGTGGAAACTTGGACAAATAACTAGGGAAGAATATAATATTGCTTGGGCATGTAGGGATGAAGTCAGGAAGGCCAAAGCAGAACTGGAACAAGGGATGTGATGAGTAACAAGCAGAGTTTCTGCAAGTATTTTGGTAGCAAGAGGAGGATCAGGGAAATTGTGGGTCCTTTTCTGAGTGGGGGAGGAACCTTGTGACAGAAGATGCAGAAAAGGCTGAAGTGCTCAATTCCTATTTTGTCTCAGTCTTCACAAATCAGGTCAGCTCCCAGCCTATTATACCAGGCAGCACAGTTTGGGGAGGAGGTGAGCCGCCCTCACTGGTGAAAGAGCAGGATAGGGACTACCTAGAAATACTGGACGTGTACAAGTCCATGGGGCCGGATGGGATTCACCCAAGGGCACTGAGTGAGTTGGATGATGTGATTGCAGAGCCACTGGCCATCATCTTATAAAACTCATGGCAAACAGGAGAGGTCCCAGATGACTAGCAAAGGGCAAACATACCCATATTTAAGAAGGAGAAGGGGGAGCATCCAGGGAACTACAGACCAGTCAGCCTCACCTCAGTTCCTGGAAAAACCAAGGAGCAGGTCCTCAAGGACTCCTTTTCTGAGCACTTGGAGGAGAAAAAGGTGATTAGGAACAGTCAGCATTGATTCACTGGGGCAAGTCATGCCTGACCAACCTAATTGTCTTCTATGATAGGGGACTGGCTCTGTGGATATGGTGTGCCTTGATTTTGGCAAGGCTTTTGATACGGTTTCCCACAACATTCTCGCAAGTAAACTAAGGAAGTATGGGCTGCATGAATGGACTGTAAGGTGGATAGAAAACTGGCTACAGCTCAAGCTCAGAGGGTAGTAATCAATGTGTAGTAGGCAAATGGTATAAAGTGGAGTGCCCCAGAGGTCAGTCTTGGGGCTGATTTTGTTGAATAACTTCATCAGCGACCTGGAAGATGGTATAGAGTGCACCCTCAGCAAGTTTGCACATGACACCAAGCTTGGGGCAGTAGTAGATATGCTGGAGAGTAGGGCTAGGAATCAGAGTGACCTAGACAAATCAAGAGATTCCTTTGGGCCCAATCCTCTGAAGTACAACAAGGACAAGTGCAAAGTCCTTCACTTAGGATGGAAAAATCCCATGCACTGGTACAGGCTAGGGACTGACTGGCTGGTCAGCAGCTCTGCAGAAAAGGACTTGGGGTTACAGTGGACAGGAAGCTGAATATAAGCTAGCAGTATACACTTGTTGCTAAGAAAGCTAGCAGCATACTGGGCTGCATTGGCAGGTGTGTTGCCAGCAGGTCAAGGGAAGTAATTATTCCCCTTTGTTCAGCGCTGGTGAGGCTACACCTGGAGTACTGTGTTCAGTTTTGGGACCCTCACTACAAAAAGGATATGGACATCTGGAAAGAATCCAGCAGAGGGTGATAGTAATGGTGAGGGGCTGGGGCACATGACTTATGAAGATAGACTGAGGAAACTAGGCTTATTTAGTCTAGAGAAGAGGAGACTGAGAGGGGACTTAATAGCAGCCTTCAACTACCTGAAGGGTGGTTCGAAAGAGGATGGAGCTAGACTGTTCTCAGTGGTGGCAGATGACGGAACAAGGAGCAATGGTCTCAAGTTGCAGCAAGGGAAGATTAGGTTAGCTATTAAGAAGAATTTTCTCACTCGGAGGGTAACAAAACACTGGAACAGGTTACCCAGAGAGGTGGTGGAGTCTCCATCCTTGGCAGTTTTCAAAATCCGGCTAGATAAAGCTTTGACTGGGATGATCTAGTTGGGGATGGTCCTACTCTGAGGGCCCTTCCAAGCCTAATTTACTATGATTCTGTGATTTGTAATAGGAAATCTGAGGTGATTTCTTTTTAATGATCAGTAAGATAAGGGTAAGTAGGTCATTGCTGACTTGACACCAAACTTGGCCAAGAGAATACTGCCCAAAAGTATTTCTCTGTCTGTCCTTGTTTTTTTTTTTATAGTCTGTGTAAGGCTAGAGTGTTAATATGGACATTAAGACAGAATTACAATTCTGTTGCTGCAGTGATACGCATCTCAATGCGTATCAATGCGTGTCTTGATAAGCGAAAGTAGACCTGAATTTGGCATCAGGATCCACCAGGTAACCTTAACTCTCTGCTAACAGAGTTTTAAAGTGTTTACATTCCCAGGGATAGGTAAATCTGGAAGCAGCATGGGAAACAGATGGATTTCTGGTGGATTTTCTCCTGATCAAGGAACAGTAGAGGAAAATGAAAGGGGAGCCCAACTCTTTCCTTTGGCTGGGTGGAGCAGCAGTTGGTAGGAATTCTTGGGCATGGAGGGGATTTGAATAGGCATGTATGTTACTGGGAGGAAGGTGTTTACCTACTTTCAGAAGGGTGGTCATGGCTGAGCATTCAGAGCAGGCAGATATCTTCTGCCAGCCCAGGTGGTCTTTGCACCTGATTACTTTTTGTATTTTCTGCTGGAGAACTTGGACAAATCCCAGTTGGCTTGAACTTCTTCTGCATTGTGCAGGGGAGTCAGGGTTCTAGCTTAGGGTTTATGCAGATATTCCTGGGACCTGATCTTTGATCACATGACTTACTTTAAACTGGGTCCCACTTGTGCAGATGGTCACCGGTGCTGGAAGCCACATCAGGAACATGATTTATATCATTCAAAGGGAGGGAAGGGGTGGACAGGATCAGGCAGTGGACTGTGGGGTTTGGGTCAGGGAGGCAGTTGGCAGGATTGTGGGGGCTGGCAGGTCTGCTGGGAGGTTGTCCATCTTGGAAGGGTAGGGAGGCTAGAAATACCTTGGTCCAGGAGGAGAGAAGGTTGGAAAAGCACAGTCCCTGAGCTGAGGTAAGTGGCTAGGCTAGGCTTTCTCACCCCCGGGGCTGCATTCCTTAAGTGTACAGATATTCATTAGATTGGACTAACACATTCCTCATTCTAGGTGAACTAATTTAGATCGGGCCAGCCACATTTTGTCTGATCTAACCTTGCTGAATGTACAGGTCGGCACTTAGATTGACTTAACCCTACTTAGCTAGTGTTCAATCTAAGTGTAATGTCTGCATGTACTGGTTAAGGATGTAGATTTCACTGGGTTACAGCACCTGCAGAGCAACCTATGAGTTACAGCACTTCACTCTCAAGTAATCTGTTTACCCATGATCTCGCTCAGTTTCATTGTTCTGGATATGAAGATTGAGTCAGATTACTTTTTCCTAACTGCAGACCAGGGACTTCCATCTTCCCTCTGTTTAATTAATACTGATTTCTTGACAGTATGACATTGGATTCTGCATGTATATTTTAGAATACACAACAAATATTGTTCTTAAACCAGAACAATTCCGAAATGAGCCCCTCCAGAAAGAGGGCATGCAATGTCTACAGCGTGTTTGCTGGAAACAACCATGGGTAGGATTTGAACCTTCAGTGCACAGGCTTGGTGACCACAAAATCTGGAACTGGCAAGTTATGACAACAGACTACTCAAAAGCAGTCTGGCTTTAAGGAAGCTTTGTCTTGCTGTGCATCTTTGGTTTTTAGGTGCTTAGGCATAGCCCATGCTGATCAGGCATTATTAACTTTACCCATAATAACTCATTTCAGTATTCAGCAGAGGGGCAGCAGGTGCTGAGTTGAATTCCTAATGGCTGGGATTTAGCATGGGGAGAATTAAAGACAGAATTTGAGTCCCCAGGTGTGTGCAAAAGGACTCATTAAAACCAAAATAATAATAATAGTAATAATAATAAAACAGTGTGGAGAACCAGGTGATTTTGTAAATGACTAATGTCTGACAGAGCCCCCTTTGCCCAAATGATCCCAAATTCCAGTCATTACATTTATCCTGCACTCATATAATGCACAGCCAGTTTTAAGGTAAGCTGAGTCTTATGTGGATTGTAGACTACTTGCAGGTTTAGCTTCACAAAAGAAATGCTTTACAGCAGCCTTTACTACAATAAGTAGTAAAAAAGATGTAATAAGAAGTTGGGAAGAAGAAGGTAGCAAGGGAATCCTCTTGGAGGTGATGGGTTTGGGTCACCTGCATGGAAACTTTAATTAAGTGCCTTCTCTCTTGTTCAAACCTTCCTTCACAACACCTGTCTTGGTTAATATTGCCTCCCTGCATTCTTCTATGTGGGCTGTTGTCCTGTGACGTGCATGGGGTCTAAGCTAAAGTATAATCTCTTTATCACTGTATTGTTTTCCTTTTTGTGGGTATTTTGTAAAATCCCATTACACTCTGATGGTGCTTTGTTAACAATAATAGTATTAGCCTCCTAGTTCAGAAACAGTAGTTCCTTTGAGCACCTTGCATCTTCAAAGGAATGCAATTTTAAATCCCTCTTTAAGTTGTTTGCATCAGTTGATTTCCTTTAAGGTAGACTGCTTTCTTGAGAAAAGGGTCTCTGGGTAGATTTCACTGTTACATGATTTATTTTTTGAAAGCCAATTAGTGTTTGAGTGGTAGGCAATCCCCTATTGACTGACTGACTTTGTATGTATCATTTACTTTCTGTTTCTATAGAAATAACAGCAAGAAATAACCTTTAGCATGGCCTTAAAAAGGAACACCTGCTTGTCTCCTTTTATTGAGCTTTCTTTCTTCATAATGGCTTACCCTTCTCCTACTTTATTTTCCTTTTTTTTTGCATTCAACTCAAAGCAGAAAAGACTTTTAATAGCTTTTGGAAGACACTTAATGAGTATCACCATGACTATGATATGGAGGGAAGTACAACCCACTGCTGTAGTTGCTTCCTAAGGGAAATGGATTAACAAACCATAGGGTGACTTCTTAACTAAGATACATGTGAGATAACAATGAGCAAAGTAAAGATGAGATACCTTTGAAAATAATAATGCAGTGTTACATGTTGAAAGATCAGTGATTTTATTCTAATGTGTACAGTATAAGGCACAAATAGAGTACAGCTATATATCAGAGCTTGTTTTACTGTGGTCATTAATTAATCAAACCCAGGGTATGGACAGACATAATATTTATTGTGCATTAAAAGCAATAAATAGTGAGTAGTGTCATACATAATACTAGCATGCTACAACTTGGCTCATCCCAAATCAAAAATAACTGGATAAAAGTGCAACTCCAACTTGCAGTAGAGTAAAGCCCATCAGGTTATATCCTTCCGTTCCTTTAAGGAGAGTCAGCCCAGCAGCATCTCATTATGCTTTGGGCTTCCTACTTCCATTCTGCCCTGTCAGCTCTTCTGCTGTGTGGCCACAGGCCCTGCATGTAACCTGAACCTTAATATAATAGGTGGGAAGGAAGGCAGTTGCCACTTATTGCAAGACCGCTACTTTGCTGATGTAGCTTCTCAAGAGTAGCATACCCATACCCCTTCCCACCTGCCTACCAGACAAATAACTGGAACTTCAGAAAATGCCCTCAAAATGTTTTACCAGCTGGAGATTCTTGACCTCTTTACCATCCAACATGAGGAGAGCACTCAGTGGGTCCTGTGGGACAGCCACTGAACCCAGGCCATTTAAGAATAGATCACAGTAGAATTGGCAGCTCACAGGCACAGTCAGGACCAAGGCAAAAGTCTGGAAATCCCAGTACAAGACAGCAGCCAGGCTTCAGGTGCCCACCAGTCAATGTGCTTTTACTATGAAGAGCTGTCACAGAAACTCATTGGGAATGACACCATAGAGCTGTGTTTCATTGCTGCGTAAGGGGTGTATTTGGACTTGTTCAGAAGCAGTGATGTGGAGAACAAGGACCATAGGCAGGCTCAGAACATGCACTGGAACCAGCCCCAGGCTTGGAGTGCAGGCCTGAAGAATTTCAGAGAAACTCTGCTCCTTTTTGGGACCATGAAGAAGATGCGCTAGTTGTCAGTCGGGGTGATGCAAATATCAACAAGGACCCACCTGCCCCTTGTGCCTTCATCCTCCTTGGGAGAGGTCAGCCTCATCTTGACTTGAGAGATGTCAACCTGAGGGAATTCCTGCTTGGTTGCTCACAAATCCCACTGGTGTGTAGTAGTGCCCCTTCACTCTTGCAGCACCAGTAATATTCCTGCCTATTTAACTGGCCTGCTGTGTAAAAGACCCAAGGTGGGCTATACCCAGAGCCCAAATTCATGTGTACTTGGAGAAAGAGGAGAGTCCCAAAACAGTTTGGGGGCTCTGGCTCTCAGCCCATTCATGCACCAAAAGTGGAAACTATTGTGACTGCTCTGGAAACTCCTGAAGTCTTCAGGTGTGGGTACCTACCATCTCAGGAGCCTGACTTTCATTTAAATCATTTCCTGTGATGGCATGTTGGCAATTAAAGGGGGCTCTAGGAATTATCACCAAATTTGACAAGTAAAACAATGATGCCTTGTTGCTCTACTTCCCTTCCAGAGTCAAAGCCTGCAGCTGCTGATGGTTTTGCTATAGTCCCAAAGTCAGTGCTAGAGGCAGGACTCAGTGTGTGGTCAGAATGAGGATGAGGCAAAGCTGGGAAGGAGCAGCAAAAGTGACATGCTTCAGTCAGGTTTTATCAGGGCTGAGGCCAGTAGTGAGGCTGTGAGCCTGGTAAAATGCTGATGAAGAACCTCCGTGTGGAGAAGGAAACAGCATTCTCTCATAGTCATTCTCAACTAATAAATAAGAGCTTCCAAGCAATTTTGCTCTCCATGCCCAAATCTTCCTTAGCTCAATCCATTAGTTCCCACCATCCTCCTTTCCAGTCCCCAAGATGGGTTTTCATAGCTTAGACAGTAGTTTTCCATTCTATGACTTCCAGTTACAGGGCTTTCCATCATGTGTACAAACTTACCTTCAGCAAGCTCAGCAATTCCACAGGCAGATCTTGACTTCTTTCCAGAAACCATCTCCTCACCCATATTCCATCACTGGCTTTCAGTCTTCACTGAATGGCTCCATAGCTCCTTTTCTAGTGCAGGGGGGAACACTGGGACATAATCCTTCCTCAGAGACTCGGAAGTATGTGAACAGGAATAAATCCCCACCACCAAACTCAGGCCCTGTCAGTGCTTTCAGTGGGGAAGGGGCCTAGTGTGAGACACGAGTCCTTTCAGTCTCCATACAACATGGAGGAAGCCTATTCTGCAAGTTCACCCCAAAAGACCCCTCCCTTTTTAGTGGCATGCACTGAATCTGGTCTGGAGCCCATTTTCAAGCTGCCTCTTCCTTACCTCCTACAGAGTTGCAGAAATCTCCCCTGCTCCCTTTACAAGGCAATTTGCTGTTTCTTTCTTGCAGCCCTGGATGTTTTTTTGTGCAATTTCATAAACATGTTTTGCCACTTTTGTTGCCAAAAAAGTCTAATAATGTTGTCTTTCACTTAAATTTCAACTGATACACCCTTCCCCTGCCCAGCAATCTGGCAACACTGAATATAGTTTGCAGGGTCTTCCCTCATGAAAATATCCTGTTGTGATTTTTGAGGCCAAGCCTCTGGGGCCTGAGACTGACAAGCCTCTAAGCCTCCATCACCCAGGCTTCCAGTAAGAATTCATGCTCTCTCCTCTCCCCCCCAACCTCATTATGTTTGCAGCATGCAGAACAAAATGACCATCTTGGGTAGCTACTAAATGTTCAGTAGCTTCTAAGCACACTCCCAGTGCTCTTTGACAGCCTCCAGACCTATTCCAGTATTTTGGCAGCTGCTCAACCAGTAGCTGAACAGCCCTTCAGTGTAGGACTTCATGAGTAAGGGGAGGAGAATGTGGGCTGGGTCCCAGTGTAGCATTAAGTCTAGAAGTGCTGGGGGAAACACTCTCTACATCACCGGGGGGCATCCTGTAGTTCTGCAAGCCCCTAACTGCAAACTTGTATGACCACTCCATAGTCCATACATGAGCTGACTGCTGACCTGAGATGTCTTGGAGTAAACCAGAGAAGTACCCCTTGCAGTTAGTTAGTATACTCTCAGCCCTGAGAAGCAGGGCAGAGGATGGCAATGCACATGCAGTTTCAGAAACCTTTTACAGGCAAATCAGCCATGACATCCTCTAGACTGAGTGAGTGATGAACCTAGGTGCCAGCACCCTTAGGGGAGCAAAGCACATCTCCTGTGTGGCTGATCCAGCTGTATATTTTCTTGCATTAAAATGATTGGCCACACAATGGAGGAGGTTGGAGGTTTCTAGTTTCCAAGTGGCTATTGCCACCTACATCTCTGCTTATGGGGTACCCTCATTTGGTTGGCCTGGCTGTAGAGCAACAGGTCCAGTTTGGTGCAGATCTCATGGATAAGCACCCAGCTCATTCTCAAATTCTGCTACTACTGTCATCCTGGGTCTGCAGCATGATCCACCCCCACCAGACCCATGCTGATCTGTGTCAGAAGCAGCAGTAGATATGATCCCACAGAAGACCATCATAAGTGGAATCTCTCAATATCTCCCTTAGTATGTTATGTTCAGACTGAACAATACAGGACATAAGTCCTGGGAAGCACCTAATGCCAGGATCATTGAATACTCAGCTGCCATGCTGTGGCAAAGCAGCCAGCAAAAATGCTAGAACACAGTGGAAAGTGTGGCCTGGTAGGTCAAAACTCATCTGCAAAGCTTGCTGTGGCACTACTTGCTCAGTGCCAGCAGCTTGAGGAGATAGAAAGTATCTTCTGTACGGCTTCTGGGAATGTAATGGACCTGTAACTGGTTAGTCTTCTTGACTGATACCCTCACAATGGCAGGAAGCACAAGCCAGAGAATTCAGGAAGCCTGGAGAACAAATTCTATAAAGCTGTGCAGTTTCTATCATGGAAATTGTAGCTAAAAGGGGATCTCTGTTTCCCAACTCTAGCAGTGAAGTGGTGCAACAGCATCAGCTACTGCAAAATGTGATACAGCTTTGGTGGGAGGGAGTTATAAGATATTGACACAGTACAAATGGAAAGCACTTCAATGTCTGCCTTGATTTGAAGCAGTATTTATGTACATCTGTCCAGATCTTTAAAGTGAGGCTCTAAATAGGAAGTGAGCAGAAATGAAGCCTGCAAATGCAAAATGAGGCTACAATAATTCATAGAGGTGGCAGCACTTTTACAACACTGTAGATCTGCACCGAGTTTGATCTGTCCTCTCAAAATACCAGTTTTGTGCTTTTGCTCATTTAGTTCAAGGATGTTGATTTCTGGTGTTGTTTTCAGCATGAATTAAGGAAGCAGGCTGTGTTGACACTTGTGAGTCAGCATGAAGGCCTCTTACTGCATCTTCACACTTCATTTTCTTTCAGGCACTTGTAAAAAATGACCTCTGACTAGAGGTAGCAGTCATAGTACTAAATGGTCTGCTTGTCTGGTGCAGTCTAAGAAATATAATGCCTAGTTTCCAGAAGGTCTGAGTGATTATTCACAGCTCAAACTGAAGATAATAGAAGTTGTGAGTATGCAGCACCTTTAAAAAAGAACTTGTTTAGCATCCAGGTACAAGTTGTTCAAGGTGCTCTGACCATAATAGCACACTACCTAGTGCTACTTCACTTCTGACACAAGAAACAGTAAAGTTGGTTTTAATGTGGTTCACAGTAACTACAGAGATTAACCACTGAATTTTTGTTTCCTACCAACAGATTAATGACTCCAGGAAGCAAGATTAGATTTGTTCACAAAGAGATTGGTTTAGTACCTGGCTGGGGAGGAGCTACCAGACTAGTACAACTCATTGGTAGTGGCAATGCCCTCAAGCTACTAAGTGGCGCTCTCAAAGTGGATCCTGAAAGAGCGGTGAGTCTCAGGCTTGCTGAGGAGATCTTACCATCTTCAGATGAAACTGGATCTTTAGAAGAAGCCTGTACGTGGCTAAATCAATATACAAAGGGTCCAGCGGAAGTGATTCAGGCTGTGAAAAAGGTAGTCATAGCAGGAAGAGAACTACACCTAGAAGCTGCGCTAAGGGAAGAGAAGGACATTTTTGGAACTGTATGGGGTGGGCCTGTCCATGTGCAGGCCTTGGCTCAGATACCAAAACACAAATGATTAATTATCAATGCACAAGAAAAACATGTTTGATCTTTTGACAACAAAGCCATACATTTGAACCATTTAATGATTTGTTAATTTAAGCTGAAATTAACATTTCTAGCTTTTCATACCATGGAGTTAGATTTGATGTGCTACCACAGAGAGAAATCCCCAGTAGATTATTTGCTTTCCTGCTCACAGGTTGAATGGAGATTAGTGAAATTAATGTTTAAAGATAAATGCTGTGCTGGGATGGAATTGCTATGCTCTCAGAATGGGACTGAAGTCATTGTTTTTCTAATTTGTATGGATATTATTGCTAGTGAAAAGTGCTGACTTGATTATGCTAGAAATGAAGCTTAGGATGAGTGAGGATTGAAAGTATGTTTCCCTCTGCATGTGGCCAAAAGATTTCAAACTAGTTCTGGTGAGATCCTCACGAAGGTGAGGGTGGTTTATTTTTCATCTTCCGTTAGGTTTTGGTGCTGCAGCTGAAAATTTAAGCAAGGATGCATATTAAGGTAATATTTTTTTGTGAAAAGGACACAGATTCAAGAATACTGAGCTACAAAACTAACTCAGACACAGGTCCTCAAAGATACTTAGATGCCTATTTATCTGCCTTTTTAATGATCCAGGTACCATCATGTAGGTACCAAGACACCCTCAAAGGTGTTGGTTGTCTGCTGTCTAGCATCATAGCCGATGAGGGAATTCAGGGGTCTAAGTTTCTGCAGATGCTATACAAAGCTGCCCAACTTTTGGCTCCATGCTCCAGCCCAGAGGCTCTGAAGTGGTACTATCAAAAACCCATTTCCCAGTATGTGGTCCCCAATCCCTAGGTATGCTGAGAGTGCAGTGTTACAGTTTGAGTTCCATCCCAGATCAACGTAAGTGTTAGAGCACTTGCTGAGCTGTGGGACACCCCAGTTTAAAAGCCTGCTCTGAAACAGGGGTTTAAATGCATTCACATAAAGGGAATATTCTTAAGCACCAGCCCATTGGCTATTCAGTGGTGGAGAGCATTTTCTCTCTCTCTCTTTCAGCTGTTTCACTTTGTGTAAAAAAATATTAATCAACTTACAGATCAGTAGTTTGGGGAGATTCACATCCCGGCTCCAAAGACTATTTAATCCTTTATTCAAATAACACCTCCACAAAGAGAATGCAGATACAGAACCATCCCAGAATTTCCAGCTTTGTGACTTAAGCACTTGTCTGTGATGTGGGTTCACATGTTGGCCTTACTGGGGTAGGATAGGAACTTGACCCTAGGTTTTTCCATATTTCCACTGAGTATTCTAACTATTAGTCTGATGGAAGAACATTTTCCCTCATCAGGTGCCTACTTCCAACCATCTAAGCCTGTGCCAGAAGAGTATAGTATGGCACAGTATCCTCGAGGCACAGTCTTCTTGACTACTCAGATCACACCACTTCAGCCAGTCTTCCACTTAGGCCAGGGTGTTACAAAATAAGGCTTGTGGGCTAGATCCAGCCCATGAAGCCTAGGGTGCTATTCACGGGTCTTGCACACTGCATGGGGCACATGCCAGACTGGTCATCTGCAATGCATGGAATTTAGCATGCACTGCACAGTGCACAAGGCTGGATCTGGTGTGATGTATGTGGTGTGCAAAGCTAGAGCTGATCCAGGGTGTATACTGCATGCAAAGCCTATGCTGAACTAGCCTTGCATACTTGGTCTCACACACATGTACACAAAGCCCCAGCTAATATTCTGGCAAAACAGTAAATGGTAGGTGCCTAAAGGGTTGAGTATATTCCTTGCTGGGATAGATACCTAAAGAACAATTCAAGCACCAGAAACTTTTTCAGGTCTGGCCTTTCCTAGCCTCAGGTGGGGAATCCTGGGTACTACATCACAACTTTCTGCACACTACAGGGATCCTGTTTTGTTGTTACTTACATGCCCTAAAGCTCTGTGCTGGTGCAGTGGAGATTTTATATAATTTAAAAGATATTCCACACTCCCCCAAAAATTGCTGTAGTGTGCATCTATCCACCCTTCCTTTACAAGTTGCAAATCTCTTAATTCACTGAGCTACAGAGCAGCTTAGCTAAAATTGGCAGGAAAATAGTCTCCCATTGAAGGTAATGGCTTATGTCTAAAGACAGGAATTAGTATTTGCTGCTTCTTTCGAGCTGGACCTAGAGAGTAAATCTGCCGCCTCTGATAATGGGCTATTAAAGCTAGGCTGGGGAAAGCTTAACTGAGGAATTCACAGCTGCAGTCAGTCAGTCAGTGTGAGCCAAAGACAGTTCGGGTGTTTTGCTCAGTAGAAACCTGTGTCTACCTCAGACAAGAGTGAGAAGGAAAAGCACTAGTAAAATCCTCAGGAATAAGCTGCTTCGTAGGCTGAGCAGCCTAGAACTGGGTCCACTGAAAGTTGTTTTATGCATTTTGCTCATCTCAGTATGTGCCTTAAGATAGGACCAATATCTGTAAACTCTTTAGGATAGTGTGTTTCATTATGTATTTGTACAGCCCAAGGGTGTCCAATCCTCATTAGAACCTCTATTAAATAATAAGTAGCAAGAAAATGACTAATTTTCTTGTTTGGCGTTCAGCTAAAGAGGAAACATTTTGTTTTCCTTTTTTGGTGCAATTCATATATCCGTTACCCATATTAAATGTAACCAGAGAGATTAATTTTTTTTTTTTAATTCTTTGCTTTGTGATAGCTGAAAGCACTAAGAACTAAGGGAGCATCTCTTCAGGAAGGCACCTTAAGGGAGACAAGTGAGGACCAATGGGCATAAACTGAGAGAGGGTAAATTCAGGCTAGACAAGAATCTGGAACACACCCAGCAGAAGTGGTGAAGTCACCTGCCTTGGAGATGTTAAAGATGAGGCTGGACAGGCACATTGTCAAGCTTGTCTGAGCCCAATAACTTCCTGCCCACAGCAGGGGACCAAACTTGATGATCTTACAGGTCCTCCGGTTCTGTGATTCTATAGAGGGATCCTTTTCACAGCTCATCAATTCATACATCTTCCCCATTTCACAAGTGTCCCAACTCACCATCATAAGTTCCTTTCCACCTCCAGAAATGACTCCTAGTATGCTCTTTAATTATTGCCACCAATTTTTGGTGAGAAGTGGAGAGCAAATAAGTAAAATCTCTTATGTTCCCATGTTCTGCATCTTCATTTTCCACAAAGGAATCAGAGTGGGACTATGAAGTATGGTGTAACTTCATAGCAGCTACCCTGGCATAAATTGTTGCTTGAATTGTGACATATACCAAGATAAGATTTAAATATGTGGGCTTTCTTTTCAGACAAACAGTTTGAAATCCACAAACTTCAGAATGGACATCATTGTAATTTCTAGGGCTTCTGTTCTTGGCGTGTAAAGTGCACCCTTCGGCTCAGTTCTGAAGCACTGTACCTTTAAAAACACACGGCAGGTACCATATTTCTCTATTAGCTGAAATGTGCTGCATTTTCCACTGTTTTTTATTAAGCATGTTAAGTTTACATTTTAATGGATGATGCTTTATTACCATCTTAGTCTGTTTCATTTTATTGCACAGACGACACCCTGCTTCTCTTCCCTGCAAAGACTAGGCTAAACTGTACTGAAATTGTTTCTGAATAAAATTTGAAAGATGAAAAGCAAATACAGTATTTTTAAGTTCTCTCAAACCACAGCTTCTCAAGTTCTGTAATCTTACTGAAGACATGAGGAAAAGCAAACATGGGATCAACAGCAGAGCTATGCTGTGAATTAAAGGGAAAACCTTGGAAGCGTACCCACCAATTCAGGACATGACAATAGATTTGTCATGAGATAAACAAGTAGCAAAGTATTCCCTAAAATGCAACTAAAGCTTTGCCCTAGGACCAAACACTTTAACCTTTTGATTGTCTAAGTACACAGCCACACACACACTTACAATCTTCCTGAATGTAAATTACAGCCCATCTGCTTTTCTCCTGAAGTCTTTCTTTATTTACTCTAGCACAACAGGAGAAAAACCTGAGCAGCTCTGACTAGAGACTACATAGGTTCTAAACCCATAACTAGTGCTAATCCAAACAGTCAGAAGAACATGTACATACCATGGTGCAGTCAGCACACTACATTAGGAACAAAAATATCAAGATCACTCAAAGCCAGACCAAACCAGAGCATGCTGCTTCATAACAGATTTCCCTCTGATAAAGTCCAAACAGACCGTAGATTGTTACTGATAAAATGTAGTTTTATTAAATTATAAATTTTGTAACAAAAACAACACAGATCAAGAAAGACCTCAAAAACAAAACTACAAGGACTAGATGTTAAAGCCAGTGAAAATGCCATGAAGTGTCTATAGATAAGAATTTGCAACAGAAGTTAATAGCATTTTTACATTTCCATTTAAGGAAGAAGATAAAATGATTGCTGTTTGTCTAGTAAAAACACATTTTAGCTCCAAACTCACATCTATTTTCTCACATCAAATTGAGCATCTCTCACACCCAACATGGTGTCCTGTTCCCACATTGCTTTAGTGTTCTTTTCATACATCAATCCATGCAGAAAGTAGTAAGACACTTAATGCAACAGTCAGATAATGAAGACAATCCAAGTTGTACAGTGGATATACATCAGCCAAAAAGGGAGAGAGTAGTTCCAAGGGGTAAAATGCTACAAAATAAACACGTGATACTTTCTGGGTAATGTTAAGCAGCTTTCAAACCATTAACAAGACAACCCATTTTCTTACATTTAAAGAGTTTTCCAGCTGAGATGTTAAAAAGCCTAACTTTTAAACGGCCAAATCAGTTTCTCATCTTACCAACCCCATCTCACTCCAAATACACTAATGTTTGAGTGCAATGCCAACAGGGACAGAAAATTTACAGATACAGGACTGAGTTTTTAATCACATGGCTCTAGATTTAAACTTCAGTTACTGTGCACTGTCCATCAGGCCTTCTAGATCTCACACTGGTGCTTACTGTCCCACCCCCTGCAACTGGTCTCTCCACTACTGACTGGTTTGCATTTGCAATCAAGTGTCTCTGCTGAGCAGAGGACGCGCGTGGCTGGAGATGAGCAGACATATCCTCGCTATCACTGCTAGCATCCGATTCAGTTTCCTCAATAGAGGTGTCAGGAGCTGGCACCCTACCAGAAGACGATGATTCGTGGTCCTCCTCTCCCTCTCCTGTATGACTTCTTTCAGCCATACTGTCTCCATTTATTTGTAAGTGGGCAAAAGAGTTCTCTAAAGAAGTGCTTGCATCAGGTGATGGTGTTGAAGGACTCGTTGGCTGACCATCTACTGACGTTAGGGGCCTAGCAGAAACAGATCCAAGAGGCTGCAGAGCCGCAGCCCCCAGAGTCAGTGTACTGTCTGCACCATCAGCAGAGCTCTCTCTTGCTAGATTGACAGAATTAGAATCACAGTCCAACCTAAGCCCGGCCACACCCTTCTTTGGTATATCTATTATGTCCCGTTTTATTTTCCTACGACGTCCATGCTCATTTCTCCTGTACTGAACCATGTTTTCAAGATCTGCTACATACAAAAACCCAGCGATTAACATCTCAGTACTCTTTTTACCTTTGGAAAAGGCATCTTCTAGCTCCCTACTGGTACGCTCATCATACTGCCACCAACCATTTCTACCTTCATAGTACCAGGCATATTCTCCATTGCCTCTACTTGCTGCTTTGAGTTCCTCTGGTGACAGCAAGGTTGGCTTGTCAAGGAAGTCCTCTGGAATCTCCTGCCGACAGAGTGCACATCGTTTCCCAAGCCAGGAAGCTCCCTTCACACACAGATAGCAGAAGACATGTTTACAAGGCAAACTCACTGGATGGACACATGTTTGCAAACAAATAGCACATTCAGGGACGGTCAGGGAAGGTGCTGCATTGGAACATGACTCATTTGTCTTCCTGTTTGTGGGAAGCATGTTTATTGAGTGATCAATTTCACCACAGCCAGCCATCCTAAAGAGAATCAAAAATATAAAATCAGGTTATACACTTCAGATCAAACAGGTACCTAAGCTAATCACCACTCTCAGAAGAAACCTCTGCGAAGTTAAAACTACTACATTTTGAAAACATGAAGATTTTAAAAATACTGACATTTCTAAATGTTATATAGTTTTCAATCTCTTAGAAGAACTGACTTTAAAGTACCCAAGGTGAATGACTTCAGTATTTTTCCAAATATTGCCTTGAACATCCCAGCCTTTGGGATTTCAGTAGAACACCCTAGTATGCCAAGTGACAGATGAATGAGTTTGGAGTTCCTCTGTCTTCCATGAGCAGCGGTGTTAGCTAGACAGTCATGTAACTTTTGGCTGTGTCCACATGAGTGTGGACATGTTTCCCTGGGGACAAGCAGCAGCACAGCTTAGTGCCACTGCTGCTCGTCTCCAAGGAACGCCTGTGCCACACACCCTCTGGCATGCGGCATATTTCCCTGGGTGGGGTAGGGGAGGCTGGGGCCAGCAACTGTGCAAGCCCCAGCAGCCTTACCTAGGGTCCTGGGGGCCTTAGGGACCTGCAGCCTCAGCTATCCTGCTGCTCTGGTTTTGGGTAGCACATGCTGCCCCCACATGCTCTGCCCCACTTTTTATTTGTGTCGGGTTTTTTGATCTGGGGATCTTCTGGGGTCAACCCTCTCACCTTGTGTAGCTTGGGGAACCCCTGAACACACAGGCACATACTGCATGGCTGTGCTCATCTGGATGCGGCCTTTGATGAAATAGCTCCTAGAGAACATCTAGTCAGCCACCTGTTTCTTTGCCTATTCAGGAGGTGAACACCATTTTTGACTCCTTCCTCCCCCAAAGGAAAATATCTTCAATAAGTGTTTTCTTGTTGGCACTTGACTGTTTTAAGAGGTATTCTTAATACCACTGGTAAGCAGCAGCCTAGTTATGGGTAGGCAGATTGAAATACCAACTCAGTCTTCTCTCCCCACATAGCACACCACCCAAGACACTTAACGTTTATCTGACGAGCAGGGCAGAAAGTGCCAGCATGAGGTATCCACTCAAAAGAAGTTAACTTTGTCCTGAAGCAGTTTATTTTCACTCTTACGAAGTACACTTTTTACCTTGTAATCTGGGGATATAAGGCTGACTTCAGCAAGGTCCTCTAGAGATAATATTGAAGTACCTGGTCTTCACTGTGTTGCTAAGCTCAGGATTGCTCATGCTTATTAATGATTTCAGAGTAAAAATGCACCTTTTCTAGCTGCAAAAAACAAGCTCAGTATTGTAAACGGCTCAGAGAGGACCTTTCAACCAGAGCAGGCTCCTACTCGTTGTGACACACGATGGTAGCCATCTTAACTCTACAGTTCATTTGACAACAGGACCCCGTTCAGCTGTTTCTGGCTGGCCTCCTGCCCAGATAGTTAAAAAGGTCTCAGCTTTGCTCAGAGATCCAACAGAAAAATAAGTTCCTGAAATAGCATTTTTTCTGGACAATGAATTAAGTGTTTCAGTGTCAATAAAGAGCCTTCAGACTTCCTCTTTACCGTATGGAGCCTGGTGGCTACTGGGGCATTTTTTCAAAAGCAAGGACTTTTTACCTTCCAGCCCCAAAGCTAGCAAAAATAAATAAAAAAATGCAAAAGAAAAATGAAGCAATTGTTAGCAATAAGAAGGGATGTTTCAGAACTGGGTGAGATTAAAAAGGGACAAGAACTGTCTTTCATAGACATTCTACCCTACAGCAATCAAAAGAAAGGAGGATCTTCAAGAATCTACATGAAAATGCAAATTTGAAGGTCATACCTTTAGTTCTGGTCCGAAATCCTTCCTCTTTTTGTTATGACCCCCATATAAATGACCTTAAAGTTTAAAGTAAGGGAAAGAATACAGATGGACTTTTCCAGTTTGTTCTGTTGTGGAGCCCCAAGTATTCCCCTCTTTAGAAAAAAAACAACAACAAAACCCATCTAAAAAACACAAACATTAGATCATTTGCCACCCAATGCAGCAAAATAAAGCCAGCCACCTAGAATTCCATTCTCTTCAGGAACCAAAAAGGCTCCTCTTTTTGTCCCTCAATCTCTAGAGTGATCTCACAGCTACAACTGGGGTTTTAAAAAGTTATGTCTGTTGCAGCCTCTATGTTTTAAATGCATTTACTGCATAAATAAGATACATTCCCTACATGTCGCCCAACATATCTGACTGCTATCATAATATAGTAAACTCTAGTTAATTTACTACCCCAAGGGAAATGCAAATAATGGTAAGTTACCCAGCAGTGGCTGTTTATCAAGTGTTACAGGGGTGAGGGAAGGGAGGAGAGACAGCTGGCAGGGAATCAAAGCAGACCAGCAGCAAATTATATCGTAGTGGCAAATTATACCATAGGCAAACTAATCAGAATTTACCATAATTTGCTTCTGAATGAAAGTGATATGAAATCTCTTCACTCCAATTGCTGTTTATCCACGCATGCCCCTAAAAGCATAGCAGTTTGGAAACTTTTTCCTTTCTAGTCACATGGTTAACTTTTAGTTTCTTGTCTAAAAATTTCCAACTGTGAAATGAAAGGAATCTGTGATGTTGTGCCTGAGCTAGCATAGCAGATATAGGAACAGGAATATCACCCAGTACTTCTCTTTCTACACAGTAGTATAGGCCAGCCTGAGTGATCCTCCCATGAAAGATATGAAAGGATGGTAAGCTATGTTTCAAGGTTTTACACCAGCTTGCAATAATTGCTTAACACTTGTACTGTGTTTGGAACAGAATTGTTGCATTTTTACAATAATTTTAGATTTACCTTAAGTTTGTGTTTGTGGTTAACTTCTACTAAATGGGGGAACTCTCAATGCCCACTGGATATAAGGGAATGGATCACTAAAAAAATAATTCTTATAATTATTATTATTATTTTACCAATGGCTGCTATATAGAATGACATACTACTGTGCTGGAAGGCAATTTCATATAAATTATTTCCATGCTGCCTACTTATAAGAGATACAAAATTGGATACAAAATTGTCTTTCAGAAGGATGGTAGAGATTAACCACTTACAGTATACATAATTTTCTATGTTTGGTACAATTAGTCAGCACCTCAAAGGAAGCTGAGTTTTTCTAATACAGAACACAAATGCACCTCACATTGGTAAAAATCACAGATTCCATGCATTTGTAGTCTAGTGGCAGGAGATTCAGAATTTCCCACTATTTGGTAATAACAAAAAAAACACATTAGCACTTAAACTGATCAATGGTTCAAAGCAGTTAATTTATAACTAACAGTAAACCTATACTACTACCTTCATTTTTTTTCCCCTCTCACTGCTGTACCATCAACTTATCTATAGTTCCCGAAGCAAGACTGTGGATAAAAAAAAATGGGCTAGCTAAGGGTCAGCCTGGAATGCTGGCTTTCAGGACAGCAACTGAAATACCCCACTTTTACACAAATGTGTGCTTAGCTCTTGAAAATGCTACCAAGCTCTCCTCAATTTCCACATATAGCACTGGCTTATCTAGGACTTCAGCTTATTCACTTAGCTTGAGATATTGAGGAAGAAAATATAATTATTCCAAGGATCTCAGGCAGACACGGCTGGAAGATCTAAATTCACAAGTAGCCACAACATAAAAGTAGGAAAGGTTGTTTAAAGTAAATCTGCTGCAGGTTTAATTCTTACCTCCAGAAGCCCAATTTCTGTCTCAGCTGTGGAACAGAATATTTGAACCATACAGTTCAATGTGCATGCTGAAACACAACATACAACCACTAAGGAGGGGAACCCAGCTTGCACAGCTCCATGTTATCCCTTCTTTCTTCATATATATTAACATTAAATCTTATCTCTAAATTCACATTTTTAGGATATTTCTCTTGGATGGTCTTGAAAATCTGGAATAGCCAGGGCAGAAAATATAAAGCCATCCGGCATCCCGGTCTTCTTTTAAAATAAAAGACTAGATTCGCCCCATTTAAATTTTATTTAAAGAACAGGCCATATTTTGGACTGTAACTAAGCGTTCCTCTAAGCAACTGATCAATGAAAATCCATTACAACACAAGAAACAGATCTTACTTTTTTAATACAATTCCTGTTGAAGCATGCCACGACAAAGCATCCTCTTCAAATATACTCAGTTGGGATACAGCGTACTCTTTCCCACTGCTGGCTATTCCTCTTCCATCTTGCACAAGGAAACACTACTAGTTTTTCAACTACTCTGCAAATTGAGGGAAAAAGACATCATCATAATTAGGACAAGAGGAAAAGGTTCATTTTTCACATCCTATGAAATAAATAACATCATGTTCTTACTGCAGCAAAGAAAAGAGTGTTATCCTCTTCACAATCTGATGGAGGGAACTTCTGACATCTAGAATTCAAATGCGTGTCGTTTTAAAAATTCCCTATTTCTCCTTACATTATGATATCGACTGTTACAACACTGAACAAATCTATCCTTCTTTCTATAATATTTATAAAAGGCAGTTATACTGGTATCTCAGACCTGGAAAAAAGTGGAAAATGAACACTAATTCTCTAGGGCTACTAATCAGTGTGCTGACCAACCATGCAGAAATAAGGCTGATCGCTCCCAATACTGCACTCTTTTCACCAAGCTTTTCTAATGTTTAATATGTAACTAGGAGTCTGCGTGCTTAGGCTCAGAGTTCAGGAAATCAGCAAGACTTTGAGGTTTCTTAAAAAATGTTAATGTATTTTCAGATTTGCTCGTGAGATGCATAAAATGTAAGATATGAAAAAGTAAGAAGATTGTTCAATTACTACAGATACTCATTCAAATGCCCCTCTGAAAGTGACAAGTTAACATCTATTGCAGTTCATCTTACACAATGTTACCTATCCAACAGAGCCAAATCATTTCACATAGACTACATGGTCATCTGAAGCCATGACTATCTAACTAACAACAAAGATTAGAACTGAAGCAGACTAAGTAAAGATCTGTAGGTTACTCACTTTAAAGCAGGGATTTGCAAATTTAAGGGGGAAACAGACAGACATCAAAGGCGCAGATAGAAATGATATTTGTTGTGTGATCAGCCCCTTGAAAGTGTTCTACAGCCATGCCCTCAGAGAAGAGCACAGCAGCAGAGTGCTCCAATCCTGCAACAAATTCACTCTCATTATATGAGGGTACAGATGAAGGTGCTTCAAAGCAGAGCACCTTCATTAGCTTTTGCTCCAGCAGTTGGACTGCTGCAGCCCAACCCCATCCATAGTGCTGTCTAAGGATGGGAGGGGGAAAAAGGCAGAGGAGGGAGGTCCGTTCTGAGGTTTGCCCAACTGTACTGGAGGTGGGGACAGATGGACTGGTGCCCCTCATCATGGGTGGCAGGTGCATGAGGTGGGGGGCTCCAATCCTCCCACCCCAGCACAGGCTGAGGAAACCCCAGAATAGACTTCCCTCCCCTGCCTTCACCCCCTCCCATCCTGAGATAGCACTAGACTGGGAGAAGGGAAGGCAAGGCAGAGCTAAGGAAAGGTTGCAAACTTTCCTGGATCAGCTCCAAATTGGAGCTCAATCCCCCACCCTCCCAACTCAACAGCTAATGTCTGTTGGACCGGGAAGGTCAGTCTAACTCATGATGCTTTCTGCTTTCACAGAGCTGCACTTCTGTCTGCGCCTCAAGGGTTGATGAGCATTTGTCTAAACATTCTAGAGAGTGAAGCAGTCATAGTATGCCAGAAGCACCTGGGCTATGATATGGGTTCAGAACTCTACATTGAAACATAACCAGACCTCTGAGTTATACTCTCATAATTTCAGCATTTTAAATTACATCATTTTATCCAGCTTGCTCTACACCTTTTAACTGCTACTGAGATGTAGAGTGAACTTGAAGATGTCGTATGCAACACTTCTCTTTGCTCAAGGAAAGAGCCACTTCTGTGAAGTCATAATACACAGACCATTAATTTGCCCTAATCTGATGTTATGCATAGAGCTGAGCAAAAATTAAGAAATGATAGATCCTCAACTGCACTAAATACTCAGTGGAGTAGTGGAGCATACATAATTGATATTGGCAGACTGAATATTTGGATGACTTTCTAGTTAACAATCAAGACTGACACCCTAAAGTTATATCTACAGCTGAAGATGGAACTATTTAAATCAACAGCCCCCAAATCTGCCATGATAATCTTTGAACTAGAAAATGTTTATCAGTACTTCTCTGCTCACAAGCTTCTTCCTGCATACATCAACCTCCAAAATAAAACTCTACAACAATGTTAATATTTCAGATCCTTCACTTATCAACCCAACAGACAAGATATTCCTTTACTATGATCAAAGAGGTAGTTGCAACAAGCTGCATGCTGAGGGGAGTGTATGGTTCTTCATCTTAGATGCTGTTGTTAAATTACTTGCAAAAGCAATAAAAATAGAAAGAAACACAGGTCTACCATCTCTCCTTATCCACTATAAAAGGAGGTACACCACAAAACCAAATGTTACTCTGAAAGGAAAGATCAGTTCTTTCAATTTTGACAGTCCTTAGAAAAAAAGACTGCACACTGGATATGTAATTATCCTTAGAAGAATACAAACGGTATAATTATGAGAGTAAGGTAAAGGAACTCTCTCATGCCAGTTTTTAAGAGGAACTGATTCACAGACTAACTTCAGTTAATCTCTACATTTCATTAAGATGTTGTTTATACACCAAGATAGGGTGTGAAGGCATCTTTCACACTGGCTGGTAAAATGTTCAAACCTTTCCCAAATTCCTCCCACACACACAAATTTAGTTGCTAAATATCTATATATCAAATATTAATGTAAATTGTTACCCCATACACTTTACAAAACCATCTTTCCTAAGCTATAGCCACCCGAGTTACCCCCAAAAGCATGCACAAGAAAGAGATCCAATGACCAACAGCAATACAGGCAGTCCTCGACTTAAGACGTTTCAAGTTACAACGAACGGCACTTACGTTTATAAATTGACACCTGTTTCAACTTTATGACGCTTGATCCAACATGATGCCACACACACAAGTTCACTGTGGCACCCATCTCCCTGGAGAACATCTGTTCAAATTTCCTTGGACGCTTTCTTTAAAAAAAGCAGACAAGACTCCAGAAAAACCCACAGCCAAGACTCCTGAGAAGACTCCAGTCAAGACCCCTTCAAAAAGTCTGGCAAAGTCACCTCAAAAAAGTCCTTCCAAATCAATGTGATTATACCGTAAATAGAAAATACATTAATGTTGCTATATTACTCATCTATAATTGAATGAGTACAAAATTCTGGGTTATTTTTGGTCAAAATAGGATATCAGGCCTTGGTTCAGGGACCAATCCCCTATTTATAACATTGTTCCTATGGGAAAAGTCAGTTCAGTTACAACACTTAGACTTAAGACACGGTTTTCAGGAACCAATTATGTCATAAGTCCAAAGACTGCTTGTACCCATTAGAGTCCAAGCCTCCCAGCAGCTCTAGGGGAGATACTGTAATTCCTCCTAAACTTATCAACAGGCCTTACTTGGGGATCTAACTTAAGTCATAGGTTAACACGTACCTCCTGCCCCTTAAAAAGTCCCTGTAGGTGCTGGAAAAATTAAATAAGCATTGTCTTTTTTGCCCTTCCAGTTCCAGAACCTGAAGGGTAATGGGTTTCTTCAGAAAACTTTAACTCCATATCCAAGTTTGGTCTCTACTCAGCAAACATTTTCAGGTTCTACTGGGTAGAAACAATGAAACTAGACTCCCCTTGTCAGTTTGGGTTACTACTGTCATGGTTTTCAGCATAAAGAATAAAAACTGACAGGGCTCTGGGTCAGTTTTCACTTTACTGATGCTCGGATCATCAATGCAGTACCTGAGCTAGAAGTACGAACAATTAAGAAGCCATACCTTATTCATTTATACTTCTTTCATATTTAGAAGGTTCTCTCTCTTAAGCACTAGAAACTTTTCTCTAAATAGAAGCTTAGAGACTGCAGACAGAAGCTGTTATCTTTTTTGGTTGAGTATTTCCTGCTTATCAAAGGCAATTCAAATTTTTCAAATCCTGCATCAAATAACACTTTACATACCTTGGAACATACTGCAGTTCAATATGTTGTGAAATAAGTTCAATTAAGACATGAATTTGTGAAATTTGCAATTTTTTCCTAAATGCTTAAAATCTGAAAAACATTACATCATAACTTCAGCCAGGAGACCAGTTTTTTTTAAGAATACTGATGACAAAATATTGACTGAAAAAAGTCAAGGTACTATTGAGTGAATAGGACTTGAAAAGCTCTTGTAGTAATTTGTCAATAAATCTCATTTAAAATATAAAGACTTTTCTGTACATGCAGGTGGCTTCATTACCTTTTTAGCTTAGGAAGAAATCAAGCAAACACTAACTAATGCCTTCTGTTTAGAATCCATCATGAATTAAAGACACTATTTTTTAAGTATCTCCATTAACTTAAAAAAAAAAAAAAAAAGAAAGAAAGCCATCTTTCCAAAGTTCAAGGATTTGTTACCTACTTGTTACAAAAACTACCTAAAATTGCAGAGATTAAACAAATGTTTCCATTAATTTTTTATGCATTTGGAAACTATATGCAGTGTTCAATTACTTCCCCTCTATGGTTAAATTTTATGAGAATTCTTTTAAAAAGATTTTTTAAAAAATAGCATTCCTTTCCAGTTCTCCCTGGGCATTTAATGGAAAGAACCAACATGTATTTAGCAGAAATATCTATTTACTACTGCACCATAAGACAGGTTAAGTAGGAAACAGGTTAAATATTTTAGCATAACACTATTGCAAAGACATGCAAGCATCTCTCTCCCCCCTCACTTGATCTTTTGCTCTACTACAACTGGTACTTAATTCTGAGCACCGGTTAGCTTTATGGACCAAATATCGGAAGACTTCTAATTTAATGTATGGTTAAACAACTTTAATAGTAACAAAGTCCTACTACATGTCTAAAATATTTAAACTTGGGATCAGCACCTGTTAAAAAAACAAAACAAAACCCAGTTGTTCTGAGCCAACTCCAACACCAGGTTTGTCTGATGTCTGCAGGACCAGGTTTGTACCCAACCTCACACTGCATGTAAAGAGGCCCCAGATATATCAACATTTTTATAGTCTTCATTATACATACCTGAGTGGTGTTCTGCTAAAGCTGCTCCCATACCCCCAGTTTATTATTCCTTTACTCTTCCCAAATAATGACAATTCAATTACATGCAAACTGCTGTAGGTTAAAATGTACTTCAGTTGACCCACGTTAGTTAAAACAGGTACAACTTTCTCCCTTCTCACAGCACAGGTTCTCCACTGCATCAGAGTCAGAAGAGAATTTGTTATTCCTTCCGATAATAAACGTAATCAAAAGAAACCACAACATCACAACAAGTTATAGAGCAAGTTGTTGCAAAAAATTTTAGCATTGAAAGTAGGATTTAATCATTTGGGCCAAATCAAGATTCAGATTTTACTGTGCACTTAATACTATGGCAGTGCCTCAATTCAGACAGTGCAGCTGTACATTTGGTTGCCACCTCTTTTCTTAACTGCAGCAACTCCTTTAACCTCACAAGCATGTAAAAGGTACCTAAAGTTCTCATCCTTATCCTTCCTACTCATTATTCAACATTTGCTTTACTCCACAAGCACAGTTAAGCCAGCTACAACATGTGCTGCCTACAGAACAGAAAGATTATCCAGAGATTCAGTTAGCGCAAACCTATTTTCTGTATTATGTGAAATTCCAACCTGTGCATACAATTACCTAAATTACTGCACTCTAGGAAAATTTCCATTTAGCACTTATTCGGGACCAGCTTCCAGCACCAACAAAACAGCAATTCATCTTCTGCTTGCTGCGCCAAAAAAAAGGGAGCCAGAGACTATACCACCTTATCTAAATGTGCAAGTGATATAAAGGAAGTCCCAGAGACCAAGCTATCAGTTGCAACAACAAAAGCTAAGTGATACACCCCATAAACTGTCCCCCTTAAAAAAAGGAGCTGCAAGGATTAAATAGTGCCAGTCCTATGCTTCCGGTTATTGATAAAGTCTCTGCTCCTACTAAGGGGGGAGGAACTGCATGCACCGACCACACAGATCATTCAGCCCTCATCTGGACAGGAGGTGACTGTCATCACTCAAAAACCGGGACCCATAAACAGGGGGTAATCTATGGGACTGATTATATTTCCTAAATCCAAAACAGCAGTTGTGCATCCCCCTGCTCCTGCAACATGCCCATGCCTGCTTTTACAGGCTTCCTGCAATATCACGAAGAACAACATTCCTCTGGGGCAAGTTCCAAGCCAGTGTCTCCTCACAATGCTCAGAGCTCTGGCGCAGCATTTGGCACCCAGCACGTGCCAGGCCCCGCACCATAGGATCTAAAACAGAAAAGATATCGCAGATCCTCCAGCCTACATGTTTAGCGAGAGAACCTTCCAGACCTCCTACTCGGGGACAGAGCTGCCCCTCCACTCCTGCCACATGCCAAGAACTGGGCATTTGAGTATCTTGCGCACACGGGTGCCACTCAGCATGTGTGCGCGCACACACACACACACGAAGCCCCTGGTGCAGCACAGAGGCTGACACCCAAAAAGGATGTTGGGACTTGGCAAGAAAGGGAACAGCCTCATCTTCAGCCTATCAAACAGTCGGGGCAACCCACAGAAGTCACCCTCACACCTAGGTGGTGTAGTCAGTCTATAAGGGACACCTCCCCACCCCTGCATTTAACCCTCAGGCCTGCCAGCTCCATATGCAGACAGGGAGGAATGACCCCCCAACCCCGGCTGCAGCAGGGGCAAGCGCCCCTCACATGACCATAGGGAACATCCACCCCTACGTCACCCTCGCGCGGAGGTGGGGGGGGGGGGCTGCCTCTCCCTCACTCCCGGCAAGAGGGGGGCGGAGCCACTCCTGGGAAGGGCGGGAGGAGGGAGGGAAAAGTGACAGCCGCCTCCCCCGTTACCTCCCCTCCCCAGGGCCCTTTGTTGGCGGGGGGGGGCGACGCAAAGGCCGCAGCGCCCACGCCAGGGCCAAATGGGCCCAGCCGTTGACGAGGGACTGGGGGTTAAGAGCAGCAACCGCCTCCCGGGATTAGAACGCCGTGGCGTCACGCACTAACCCGCCAGCCCGGCCCGCGCCGACCCGACCCGACCCGACCCTCCGCGCCCGACCGAGCCGCAGCCGTCGTCACCTGCTGCCGCTACTGCTGCCGCCGGTAGAGCGAGACGTGCCGACGTCACACGCCATGGGGAGGAGCGCGGAACGAGCCGTGGTGACGCGAGGGGGTGGTTACGCAGAAGCCCCGTGCGCTGGCGCAGTTGTCCCGTCCACCGCGCCACAGGGAGGTTTCGCGGCTGCGTCACCGGTGGCGGGGCGGGTCCAACCACCCCGAGCCGCCTTGAAGTGAGCGTTTGGGCCGCGGCCGGGGAGGTGGGCTGATGGCCGGGTCCTCGGGGTGCGGCGGTGGCTTTGTCCCGCGGGGAGGCTCGCAGTTAGAGTGTTACTCGGCGCCCTAAGTGTATCGTGTGGCTGGCGCGGTGCCTGATAGACACGCAACGTTGCCAACTGTCATGATTTTTGTCGTTGTGCTTAAAGTCTGTGCTACGGGAATGTGAAAAACTTAGCTCTTTCAATACATGTACAAATACACACATACATACATATACACACACAGTGAAGTACACATTTTTGGCCTGGGGCATTGTTATTTTTGTAATTGCAGTGTGCTTATTTTCAAACAACAGCACAACCTATTTTGGTCAAAAATATATTTTTTAAGGAACATTCAACATACTGAATATTTAATGTGGAAGCAGAAAAAAGGGCAAGCATCAATATAATAATGACAGTTGAACTGAATTCACTGCATCCAAAATGGAGTGGTGGCAGTTTGTGACCTGAGAAGTGACGTAATCCCAGTCAGTGGAGACCCCAAAAAGGGTCAAGTGAAAAATAACCCGCCTGTAATTTACCTCTGGTGGTATTGAGTGATCTTGACAGGTTTGAACTGGATAGGTATAGCCATTCTCTTTTGCTAAATTCACACCCTTGCAGTTTTAGCTTTAACCTGGGTGGGTTTCCCATTTTTTTAGGGCATCCTGATGGACAGCTCAATTTTTTTTGTAGATCCACCCAAGAATCAGTACAGTGGTACCTCGGTACTCGACTGCCTTGAAACTTGTCAAATTTGGTACTCGATGCATTTTGACAAGAAAATTTTGTCCCGGTACTCGTCGTTTGCTTGGTACTCAACGCGCAAGCGAGAACTTGTCTGCGGAGGAGGAGGCGGCAGCGGCACCTGCTCCCTCCTGAACTTCGCTGCTCACTCTGCTCTGCTCTGCTGTGCTCTGGCAAGGCGCTGCCGCTGCATGGCCCTGCGCTCCCTCTCGCCCTCCCTTGGGCCCCGGCGCGGCCAAGCCCTCACCCGCGGAGAGAAGGGGGCATGGGGAGGGCTGTTTGTTTGGTACTCGTCGTTTTTGGTACTTGTCGCGCCTCCCGGAACCAATTAACAACGAGTACCGAGGTTCCACTATAATTTGAACCCTGAAAATAAGGTGCTGTGTATTCTCGTGCATATGTAGACGCACCCTGTAATGGCTTCTTTTCCTGAGCTCCTTTTCTTTAGTTTCACTAGTATGTAGTCTAACCGGAAGTCCCAGACAGCGATTCTCAAATCGAGTGCCACAAGATCCTTTAAAGGGTGCCAAGAGGTGTGAGGAGATAAGCAGGCACAGGATCAGGCTTGCCCCTGCCTGGCCAATCCCTTCCTCCCCCATCATTTCCTGGCCTCTCTGCAAGGAGGCAAACATTGTAGCATATTAGGTTTTGAAACTGGGTGCCACTCAATTCACAAAAGTTCTGGAGGAGTGCCTTGAGTTCAAATAGGTTGAGATCCACTTCTGTACTCTACAGCATTTCATTCAGTTGAGTATGGTGCTATTTATGAGCAGAGAGATTGGAAGCCATGTTAGTTTGCAGTCAGGCAGAAGGCAGGGGAGAGGTGAACCTTTTAGACCAGGGGTGGCCAACCTGTGGCACACCTGCCACTTGGGGCACATGGCAGATTGGGGAGGGGACAGGCAGCACAGTGGCACAGCAGAAAGCTAAGCAGTAAGATAGGTCTGGGGAAAGGTACCAGAGTGGCTATCTGGGAAGGTTCAGGCCTGCCAAAAACGTTGACCTCCGCTACTATTATAGACTAATTGAACTACTTACTATATAAGCTTTCATGAGCTGCAGCTCACTTCATCAGGTGGAGTGTGATGAACCAAGATATATCTGATAAAAACAATCTCATAAAAGTTCACATGTCTCTGATTCATTTAGTCTGTAAAGTGCACCTGTACCCTGCCTTCTTCTCAACTTCATACTGACATGGCTAACGACCTTGACTTTAATTAAAGTCACTTCTCAGTTTTCTTTTAGAGAAGCAGCAGGTTGGATTTTCTGTGTCTCCTATTTGTGGGCTTTTTCTCCAGACCTTGAGACATTTTTGTGATTCTTTCTGTAACCTCTCTTAATTTTTCAAAATATTTTAATGCATGGGCACTAGCTTTGCATGCAACATTCCAGTATCAGCCTCATGAGCACTTGACATAGAGTTAAATCACCTCTCTGCCCCTACCCACCTGTATAGTAATCCTGGTTTTTGTTAATAAGTATACTGAGGAACCCAAATGCTACAACAGTATACATTTTATGTAATAATAATGGTCAATAATGAAGCTGCAAAATGAAAATTAGAAGTATTATAAATTGTGCAGACTGAGTCCCTCTGTGCATCAAGACCTCCCTTTTACTATCAGTAGTGTTGTCAACATTCACATTTTTACTGTTGTTTCACAATATCTGGTGATTTTTTGAGGCCCCAGATTCTGGAGTCAGGAGATGAGGTAACAACTTATCTTTCATTGTTCTGAAATAGGTACATTTCTAGCGGTCATGGTTTCAGGAAAAAAAAAAAGCTCGAAAAAATGACCTGAATGCCTGTCAAAGACCCAGGAACAAAATCTAAAAATATCTAATATGCTGTGTATGTGTGTGCATGATTATTTGGTGGGGGGAGGCAAGGGTGGAGTTAAACCAACCTAAAGATAATTGGAAACCTGACTCATGATTTTTTATTGCTTGGGGTTAACAGCATCCTAGCAATCACAATACTGTGTTGACCTAGTGAGCATGTGTGTGCATTTGTTTCATCTCTGCTGGATGAGACAGTGAGCACTCAGCCATGTGTCATTCCCCTCCCCCATTCCTGCCCTGCTGACAGTAAAAGGAGATTTGCTTTTTGCTCATACTGTTTTTGCAGCTGACTAAAACAAGTCCTGCCACTACTGTTCTGGGTAGCCTCTCTGTCCAGGATACTAGTACAATGACAGACAAGGAGATTGTAGTTGGCCACTGTTTAGCTATAGAATTTCATGTAAAAGATTAAGTGCAAAGCTGAATTTAAGGACCTTTAAGATATCAAGGAATTCTGTACTAAATCTGAATATTTCAGTCTCCATACTTAGTCTGAGGAACCCTGCACTTTGGAAATTTTCTGATCCAAACACTGTCTTTTCAGGTCATTTCTGTTTGTACATCTCAAGCTTCACCTGTGCTAGAGAAATAATCCCTACTATGTCTAATGCTAATTCATCTGAACTGGTGACTAAGGAAAGCCCCAGCCACTTTTTGCCAGTTAAACTATATATTTCAGCATATTTAACACTTATCAGTTCATCTGAAACAATTTCTCTCAAAATTTTTTGTCCAAAAGTACCCAAAAGCACTTTACCAACTGTTTGTATACAGTACCATACATATACTGCCATATCTGTAGTGGAGGTCAGTCACACAATCAACATTTCAGCAAAAGTCAACCAGACTTCATTAGAATGGGTGTAGAATGCAGATGATATTCATATTGAGACAATGGAAATATAGGGAACTGTGTTTTGTCCTATTTTGTTGTGTGTGACTGGGAAGTCTGTTGTACAAGCATCTTCTTTGCAACTAATGGCTGAACCAATATAAAGAAATACTAATTCGATCCTCCGTGCCCAAGGGGCGACCGTTCCTACCCGATACAAGAGGGGCAAAGGTGCCCGGAAGCCCCTGTGGCTAAATAGGGATATTCGGGGGGCCC
>JAGPOW010003642.1:98788072-98819866 GCA_030014935.1 Caiman crocodilus | reverse complement strand
CCAGCACTTGTTTCCTGCCATTGGCAGGGGGTCAGACTAGATGGCCTGCTCTAGGCCCCTTCTGACCCTAGTTACTATGAAACTATGAAACTATAATTTGGACAGCAAATAACCTGCCATAATACTGACTGTGACAGGATGGAAGTTATGAATTCGTATGCCCCTCACTTAGCAAATCTTGGCAAAACTGACCATTTAACAAAGAAGATTACAAATATATCTGAAATAGCTGGAGCTTGAGAGGTCCAAATATCGCACTTTTGAAAACAATTTGTAGTGAAGAAAATCCATAGTTTACACCAGAAAAGAGAGACACTAGAGAACATCAGTAAGAATGGTAGTTTAAGAATAGTAAGTTGAAAAGTATAAAATAAAAATTCAAGATTTTTTAATCACCAAACTCTTATAACATTCTGAAAAGAGCTGCATGTAATTAGTACTGCATTTAACAAAATGACATAATTACATCCAAGGACACTAATGTGGCAGCCTGTATTGCTATTTAAAGAGCTCACTGTGAGAGGAGCCAAATAGTAGTCAGAGATTAAACAAAAGAAAGTATTTCACTGGTAATTGGTTTGTTCAGCAAGAGCAGACATAATCCTTTGCTCATCTGGATCCTGCAGTTGCTACTGAGACCAAATTCCCATTGGTCTTACTGGGAGTTTGACTTGGAAAAGGATAGCAGGATTGGGCTCTTAAAGGGCCAGAGTATGGCTGGTCTAAAATGATTATCCATACACAGAGCTTCACAGGAAAAAAGGAAAGGAATCCATCATTGAAAATTAAACGGAAGATTCTCTGATGATGTGAATCATCAGAACTTCATTGGTTTCAGGGGAGCTATTACATCTTTCTTGAATGAAGGATCTATACTCAAGTCTCAATGCCAAATGCAAAATGCATTTCTACCATCCATCCCGCTATAAAAAAATTAATCATTATGATGATCACAGGTGATGTATCAGAATACACTAGGTACCCCACAAAATAAAGTAATTAAACTACCATAAATCATTGGCCTAAGGAGATACAAGCCATACAGGGCTGGAGTGTTGTAGTTGTGATGGTCTATGAAATGTCCAAAGCCAGGCTTTTTTCTGATATCTGTAGTTGGGAGTTTTTGGATGAGCCTTCAAGCTTCAGTTGCCTTTCCTCAGATCTCAGTGAGGTGCTGCAGGCTGTTTGCACTTCCATAGAGTCTTTTTTTTCTGGTGTGTGCTTGTAAAAAACTATATATATGGTTTTTACACACATATAGTTTTGCACATGCAGGACTGTGTTAAAGTTTCCTCTCAGCTCTGAAATGGCTGAAAATGACAATCTTTTCATGAGTTTGGCACCTATTCTTCTATCAATAAGCTTATATTCAATTACTAGTACATTTTAACGTGCATGCCATCTGCTGTATTACTGTTTTCTGAATAGCAGTCTTCCATTTTACATTTGTTTTGATTATTATTTTCCCTCAGCTATATTAGTTTTCATCTCTTGTCTGTATATGAAATCACCTCATTTATATATGTCTCTCTCAGCTTATTTTGGAATTCTGATCTCTTTCACATTGTCACTATTCTTAGTTTACTATCTTCTCCAGATTTAATCTGTCTGGAATTTGTCAGTCTGGTCTTACTGCCAAATTGTTAATGAATACAGTATATTAAAATGTAAAGATACAAACAACTGATCCCTGAAGGACACCACTTATTCTTCTCACTTTTCAATACCAGCATCATCAATAATCACTTGCTGCTACTTATTTGATCAGTGAAATTGATCAGTGAAATATTATACTTTAGTGTTTCTATTCACACAGCAATTTTTCCTTTTTTCTAAGTGTATGTGATACCACGTCAATGCCATCTGCATGCCACTACAGTAAATACATTTTATTTATAAAGGGCTCAATGGAGCAACTGAGGAAGTATGGAAAAATGTCTCTAACTCACCTGTCCTCTTATCTAATTCTGTATCAGGTGGGTGTCAAAATGGCCCTTTGAGTCGCTTAGTAAGGCCACATTTACATGAGATATTTACTATGGAGTAGACTACTAAACACCACATTAAATGTCTCGGCATCTACATGTGTAATCCTATTAGGCCACAGGAAACTAATAAACTCTACAGCAGGATAATACTTGTAAAGAGTTTTGGGTTTTTTTCCATGTGCAGCACTGCATGTGTAGAGGCTGACCCAGGTGGCTGGGGCAGTAGGGTGATTTAGTGCAGGGACTAGTCCCTCACTGAAGCACCCTTGTTCCCCAGCCATCCCCTCTGCATCACATCGAGCAGGGTTTGAGCAGCCTCAGGTTGCAGGCTGACTCATAGTCCCCTGCCAACTGGGACTGCTCCAACCTAGCTCAAGGTACTGTGCTCCATACATAAACGTAGTGTCCAGGAGCAATAAATTTAGGTGCAATATGCACCAGAGTTTATTGGTAAGTATGAATATGCATATGTAAATGCAGCCTGTATGCATGCACCTCCTAGTTATGCTTGCTGCAGTCAGATGCTGGCCCCTTAAGAGCAATGAATGGAAGCAAGGGTGTAGGTTGTAGCTGTGTTGCTCTAAGGACATAGGCAGACAATGTTCTTTGGGTGAATCTGACATCTTTTATTAGACAAACTTAAATAGTTGGCAAACAATTTTTAAGCAAGCTTTCGGGTTCAAAAACCCTTCGTCGGGCTAAGGAAATTTCAGTAGTTGGTCCATGCTCTTCCTGGATGGAATGAAAAGTAAAGAAACCAGAGGCTGGGATGGTATGCATACAAGATAGGTAGCCAGTGAAGATGAAGATTGAGGTGTCAATGGGTGAGAGACAGGCTGGGTGGGGGGAAGAGAAGGAGGAAGAACAGTGGAAAAGTACTTGGGGAGTCAGGACACTCCTCCAGAGAGATAGAAAGAGCCACCCAGATACCATGCGAAGAACTGCTGCAGTACAGAATAAACCCCCCCACAAATCACACACTGCTGATTATGATATATCACCCCTCCCTTGAACACATATGGAAAATCCTCAAACAATTGCAACCCATACTAGAAAGAGACCCTATTTTTAAAGAGATCTCCCTAGAATGACCCATTCTAGCCTTCAAACAATCACTGAACCTCGCTAACCTCATCACCAGAAGCAAAATTCCTCAGACCCAGAACACACCAAATGGATCCAGACCATGCCATGACAAGAAGTGCTAAACCTGCCAACACATCTCCACCACCCCTACTATTACTACACCCCACAACAGAGCCATCAGCATTCCCGGATCTTACCACTGCACCTCCAGAAATGTAATATATTTCATCCAATGCACCAAATGCCCTGATGGAAAATACATAGGAGAGACCAAACAACAACTGTGCACCGGAAACCTGTCAAAGACAGGAATACTCAATTACCTGCTGAGGCACATTTCTCACAAGAAAACCACTCTGTCTCCAATCTCTCAGTCCTGATCCTTAAAGGAAACTTACAAAACACTTCCCAGAGACGAGGCTACGAACTCCACTTCATCAACCTCCTGGATACTAAAAATCATGGACTAAATATAGATATTGGATTTATGGCACATTATAATCTACCTGATTTCTGAATCCCCAAATATTTCTTCACTATTCATCCCCCTTTTCTCCCTCCCACCCAGCCTGTCTCTCACCCACTGACTCCTCAATCTTCACTGACTGCCTGTCTTGTATGTATACCAACTTAGCCTCTGGCTTTACTTTTCATTCCATCCAGGAAGAGCATACATCAACTGCTGAAACTTCCTGAAAACGTGCAACATGAATATAAGTCCTTGTCTGTTTTTTATGAGCCCCTGCTTATCACTCAGTAGATTTTTTTCCTCTAAATATTGCTGTAACTACTCAATTGGTTTAATAAAAGATATCACATCTACCCAAAGAAGCTTGCCTGCCATATTATACTAAGATTTTTCTCAAATGTATTTGTTTTCCTTGGCACTGAAGTCTAACCAAATGTGGATGATTTCCAGATCTCTTTTTTATAGTTTCAGAAGGATGTGGTCCAAGATCCTCCAATTCTTTTGTACTGCGTTTTTAGTCCAAATTGGTTCTGACCGTAAGAAGACCATTCTATTATAAAGAGAGTATGGTGGCAGAGAGTCAAAATTACAGCTTTTCTATCAATCTCTCTCCCTCTGGCCTAACAATCCCAGTTTTCTTTGGAACTATTGTTAACTAGTGTGTAGTGGTCTTCAGATGTGATTCATAAGATGGTATCACTTAGACACCATTACATTCATTTACATCTCCTGAGAGGCAGATCCAGAAGGATTGTAATGGCATGGGCACACACCCCGTTTGGACTACACCACACTAGCAATAGAAGGGACATTTTTTTAAATTCCCAAATCAGATAAGAGTCATATCCCCCTCACTTCCCACCCTACCCCCCACTCTTTGGCATTTGTTTTGTTCATCTCTGTCCTTAGCAGCATGTCCTTTCCTCTCCCATTCACCCTATCCCTTGCCTACCATTACAACCATCCCTGGCTGATGGAGGCAAGCCTAGGGTTACTATATGGCCAGATTTTCCTAGACATGTCCTGTTTTGGCCCCCATCCTCATGTCTGGGTGGGTTTTTAAAATGCGAGCAAATGTCTAGGTTTTTTTGCCTCTGCTTTTCCCAGGCACAAGCAGCTTGGATGTTAGGGGCTGGGAGCAGCAGGCAAGCTGATTGACTGTCAGGGGTCATGTGCTCTGTGCACGCACTCCGGCAAGTCAGTGTGTGTGCGTGCGTGCGTGTGTGCGCGCGCTTATGCATGCAGGCAGGAGCTCCATGGGCAGAAGTGCTGGGGCCAGGGGACTCTGGGTTGAGAGTGAGAGGCACCAGCAGGGCTGGGGGGGGGAAGGGCTATGGGTTGGGAGTGACAGGGCTGGGGGGCACTGTGGGCTTAAGAGTGTGGGCTCTGACAGGACTGTGGGGCTGGGCTAGGGGAGCAGGGGCTTAGGAGTGAGGGGCAAGGCACAGGCATATCACTGCCTCCTCAGCAATCAAATACCCCTCCGCACCTCAGCTCACTTCACCCTCCCCCGTGTCTCTTTTGATCATGAAAATATGGTAAACCTAGGTAAGTCCCAGTACTGCGCCTGCCCCATTCCAGCTATGAACAGCAGTGGCGGCAGCAGCAGGCAGGTTTTTCCTCTCTATCTGATGTCCCTCCTTTCCCCCATCCCCTCTCTATCCCTGACCCCCACAATGTTCCTTGCCAACACAGGAGCAAGCACCTGGCAGAAGAACCCACAAGCTGCTGCTGCCCCCTGCTGAGCCCAGCTCCAATTACTCTAGAGTTCCTCTCTCCACAATCCTCCAAGCCACACCCCTTCCACTTGATTTCACAGCGGGGGGAGAGGCTCCAGAGCTGCTGCAACTGAGCTCAGCAAAGGACAGCAGCAGCAGCAACACTGGATGGGTTCACCACTCCACACCTGCTTCTTGCTGGCAGGGAACTCCTTGGGGCATCAGGCAGAGAGAAGGAACCTGCCCAATGCTATCACTGCTGCTGCTGTTCTTAGCCTCAGTGCAGTAGGGGTGACTTATCAGCCTGGGACAGCAGCAGTGGTGAGCAGAAGAGGGAATGGGAGGGAAACTTACAGCTGAGGATGGAGGGGAAGAGAGGTGGTGCTGAGAATGAATGGAGAAGCACAGGATTTTTACCTGGTCTGAGGGCTTAAAAAAAGACCCCACTGCTGCTCCCGTGGTATGATCTGCCCTCCTGGTGGGGGGATGCAGCTGAGATCAGGGTTCAGCTGCTCCTACAGTACTGGTCACTGCTCCTGTACCCCCCCTTTTCCCAAAACCCCTGTTCTACCAGTGTTCATAAGACTCTAAGTGAACGTAGGTAGAGCTAAAAGAGTCTAAAGCCTTGTCTGCTTGGGGTTCCATCACCAAAATTCAGGTTTCACTTGGATTAGTTCACATAATTCAAATCCCTGCTTTGCCATGTCTGTACTTGCTTAAGTATAATGTCTAAACTTACTTGCCTGCCCTGGTGCAGATACACTGATTGCTAGCTACCGATTGCTGAATCAGGACTATGCAAACACAAGGCCTAAGTTAGTGAAAGGGAATCTAACTTCCTGTACCTTAGGCATCATTTTTATATTTAGCCTATAGAATACTCAATCCTATGTTCTAAATGTCTTCTCATTTAACAGCCTTTCATTACATTTGCCATTTATATCATAACCTTTGCATACCCATCTCACTCCTTCCTGACCCATTCCCTGTCAATAAAAGATACAGTCTGAATACCAGTCCTCAAGTACTCCAAAATCATGAGTCAGGCATCCTTAAAGCCTTAACATTTCACAAATAAAACATTTCACCTTTTCTCCTCCAAGTTCTCCTCCTCAGTCTTCATCTTCCTGGCTTAATGATTTCAAGCTTACGTCTTTCTTCAAAAGAGAGAAGGAATTTATTTTTCAGTTGAGATTCTCACGTTATCACAGGTCTCCAGAAGTTGGCACTCTGTAAGAACTACCAGATACCAGAAGAAATGGGAACACAATAGGTCTTAGATAGAGGCCATAGTGAATGCTAAATGAATAACAGACCCTGCATTTTTTGTTTTTGTAATAAGAATAGCACTCATTGGGTGTGTCCATAGAATCATTTTCCAGGAAACTGTACATCAGCATGTTAGACTTCCAGCTGAGGGTGATATTTAAAACAGGAACACAGTATTGAAGCTTTTATAAATATCCAGCAACACAATTAATTGCTAATGTGTTTGCAGAGGACTCAAACTTTCAATCACGCCCTACTCACCAGATATATGTGCTACTGAACTCTTGGCTGAATTCCCAATTCTTGAAACAGAACAGTTGACTACATAGGCCTAATAGTGCAGTCTCTTGTGTCTGAAACAACAGACTGTTCCTCAGGGAAGTGCTATATTTATGGCTACATTTAGAATTTTTACAGTTTTACTTTTATAAAATGATCACTGATGTAGCTCCATGCAGTGTTTGTGAAGAAAAGTAAAAGAAAAGCAGATAGACGAGAAGGAAACATAAAGCACAAAGGAAACGTTGAAACAAAGAAACTGTAACAATCTTCCTGTTCACCCTAAGCTTAAAACATGATTGTTTTGAATTTTAGCAACTGAGAGAGAGAGAGAAAGACAAAAACCTGTTTCCCTAAGATATCCTAAAAGGCCATATGGGAACACCAGAAAAGCTTGTTCTCCTGCGCTCTTACTAACATCTTCCATTGCTACGGTAAAAGTCAAACCTTAGAACATAAAAGCCAATTGACAGAACATGCCAGCTGACTAGTGTTTTATGAATGAAATGCTTTTGCTGTTTTTTTATAAAAGATCTAGGGACGTGTCACACTGGATAGTCCAGTGAATATGGTGGTTTTTTTAAACGAGCCTTTGGACAGAGGAACAAATTATACTAAATTAAAATGGGTAGAGTCGGGTGGCAGTTTACCACACATCAGATGTTTTCCAATAACTTTTTTTTTTTTTGAGTGTTGTGTTCTAACCTACAAAAGTTTACGCTAATCTGTGATGCCATAGGGTAAGTGACCTCAGTTTAGTTTCTGCCTTCTGAGGGACAAGATGGACATGCAAAAACAAAATGAAAGCAGGGTGACCATGGCAGGATGCCCTGCTTGTGCCTGTTGCCCCCCACCCAAACCCCTGCCCCTCAGCCCTGCTGCCCTTGCCCCCAGCTCAAAGCCCTGTGGCCCCCAGCCAAGGCCCCTGCCCCCCAATCCCACTTATGACCCTTGCCTCCCACCCAAAGCACTTGTCCCCAGCCCTGATGCCCCTTGCCCCCCCAACCAAAGTCCCTGTCCCCCAGCTCGGGGTCTGTGGCTGTCAACAGCTACCCAGAACCTGGGCCAGCTGCAAACTGCAAAGCAGAATTGGAACCCGGAACAGCAGGACACATTGGGATGGGGGGCAGAAAACTGCCTGATCCGAGCTCCCTGCTGCCCTGCCATACTTCCCCTGTGTGTACAGGAGCAGTGTGGGCAGCAGAGTGGTGTTGTGCCCCTCCCTGCTGCCCCTGCCTGCAGAGGAAGTGTGGCAGGGAAGTGGGGAGCTGGGAACAAGCAGCTTTGTGTGCCTCCCCTCTGTACCCTGCTGTGCCAGGTTCCAACCCTGCTTTGCAGAAGTGGCAAGGGCACCACAGCAGGGAGAACTGCCATTATCTGCTGCCTCACTGGAGGCAGAGGCCTGGTCTGGGACTGGGAGGCAACTAGGGCTGGAGCCAGGGCAGAGAAGTAGCAGATGTTTGCAGCTGGCCCAGGTTCTGGGTAGCTGCTGATAGCCATGGAGCCCAGGCTGCTTGCGGCAGGGCTTCCATAGGAGCAGCCTGGGCTCCGTGACTATCAGCAGCTGCCCAGAGCCAGGGCTGGCTGCAGCCAGGAGGCTACAAATAGCTGCTGCCCTCCCACCCCGGCAACAGCCCCAGCTGTCTCCTAGCCCTGGGCTCCAGGAAGGCAGCAGGTGCCGGCCCATTGGGGCTGGGGAGGCAGCAGCTGTTTGTACTCCCAGCTGCAGGTGGCCCCGAGTCTGGATAGCTGCTGATAGCCATGGAGGCTAGGCTGCTCCGAGCAGGGCTTGTAGTATCCCAGCTGCCTGTTGGGAGCAGCTCTGGCTCCTGGCTGGCAGCATCTACCCAGAGCTGGGGCCGGCTGCACCCAGGAGGCTGCAAACATCTGCTGCCTCCCCGGCCCCAATGTGTGTCGAGGAAAATGGCCTCATATACCATGATCAGCATGCATGCTGGGGGCTGCTGATCCCTGATCTAGATTATCCCAGCCAAAGCTTTGTCTACCCAACTGTTAAAAACCTCCAAGGATGGAGAGTCCACAACTTCTCTCAGCAAACTGTTCCAGTGTTTTACTACCCTCTCAGTGAGAAAATTCTTCCTAATATCTAACCTAAGCTTCCCTTGCTGCAACTTGAGACCATTGCTCCTTGTTCTGTTATTCCTCACCACTGAGAACAGTCTAGCTCCATCCTCTTTGGAATTACCCTCCAGGTAGTTGAAGGTTAAATCCCATCTCAGTCTTTTATTCTCTAGACTAAATAAACCCAATTCTATCAGCCTCTCCTCATAAGTCATGTGCCAGCCCCCTCACTATTTTCATTGTCCTCTACTTTACTCTCTCTAATTTGTCCACATCCTTTTTGTAGTGCAGAGCCCAAAACTGAACACAATACTCCAGATGTGGCCTAATCAGTGTTGAGCAGTTCCCTTGATCTGATGGCTACACTCCTACCAATGCAGCACAGGATGTTGTTAGCCTTGTTGGCAACAAACACACTGTTGTCTCATATGCAGCTTATTGTCCACTGTAACCCCCAGGTCCTTTTCTGCAGAGCTGCCATCCAGTCAGTCAGCTCCCAGCCTGTACCGGTGCATGGGATTGTTCCAGGGATTTGCACTTGTCTTTATAGAACCTCGTGAGATTCTTTTGGGCCAATCCTTGAATTTGTCTAGGTCTCTCTGAATCCCAGCCCTACCCTCCAGCATATCTACTACTCCCCGCAGCTTGGTGTCATCTGCAAACTTGCTGAGGGTACACTTTATGCCATCTTTCAGGTCACTGATGAAGATATTGAACAAAACCGGCCACAGGACTGACCCTCGGGGCACACTACTTGATACTGGATGCCAACTAGACATTGAGCCATTGATTGCCCTCTGAGTCCGGTGACCCAGCCAGTTTTTTATCCACCTTACAGTCCATTCATCCAGCCCATACTTCCTTAGCTTACATCCGAGAATATTGTGGGGGATCACATCAAAAGCCTTGTTAAAATCAAAATATACCACATCTACTGGTCTCCCTGCATCCACAGAGCCAGTCATATCATCATAGAAGGCAATCAGGGTGGTCAGGCATGACTTGCCCTTGGCAAATCCATCACCTAATCACTTTCCTAATCACCACCTTCTCCAAGTGCTTAGAAATAGATTCCTTGGGGATCTGTTCCATGATTTTGCCAGGGACTGAGGTGAGTTGAGGCAAACCATGCTAATTATGCTGTTTCAATTTAAAAGCTATTAATTCATTGGAAAATACCTGTAGATATTTCATATGATGGTTTCATAAACGATTCACTCCTACAGCCATTGCTCTGGTGAGCATTTCAGTTGTCCTCATTAAAAGTACATCTATGTGACAAAATGCCGTGTTATGTAGATAGACATACACTAGCTTATTTAAAGATGAACTGAACAAGCAGACTCAAATTCCAGGAGATGTATAATTGTGTTACCTTGAAAAACAGGATAAATGAGTCAAAGCAAAGCTACCATGTTACTACAGTCACACTGCTTCTGGTACCTGAGTTATTTTGTTTTGAGGCAGTTCAGGCTTCTCTACTCAGTGCTTTCTGCCATATAGATAAATTGTCACATTGTTCACACACATGGAATACAGAATCAATTCCACTACCCAAGCACTGTGCCTGTTGTTTAGTATACAAGCCATCAGGTATGTCTGTACCACTTCCCTAACACTCTTGAGACTGCCTTCACTCACCCATTCCCACACACATAGGCAACTGGTAGGGGTGGCACGGGGAAGCCTCCCCTGGCAGGGCCATCCCTTGCTGCCACCACTACTGACGGCTTCTGTGCATGCCCCCTGCAGACTCAGGAGGCATCAGTCACCCATGCCCAAAAAGCAAGTGCCAAATCCAGAAATAAGTTGGTTAAACCTCAGTTGTTCCTCTCATACATACTAAGGACAGGGAGCTTGAAAGCAGAGGTGGAGACTGTGTCTTTTGCTATGTTTTGTCTGTTGTTTAGGACTTAGACCTCTTAGGGGCAGCGATCTTCTTTACATTGTGTGTGTATAAAGTGACTAATGCCAGGGGTCTCCAAGTTGCCACTTTTATGGCATCACCTGCATACTCACTATAATGGGCTGAGGAACAATACCCAAAGTATAAGGCTGTTGTTCCAGAGGCATAAAGCCAATGTAGGGACTTGCTCCCCAGCCCTACCCCTTGCTGATAGAGTGGGCTATAGCCATCAACAAGGTGGCTTTGCTGGGATGCCTTTGTTTGCACATCATCTGAAGCTACATATTTTTTGTTTGCTGCGACTGTCTCAGCTGTGTGTAAGCTGGAGCAGTCCCCTGGCTTCAAGCAAATTTAACTCAGTGCTGGTGGACTGGACCTGTGCAGAGCTCTGTCAGAAGTTGGGGGTGCAGTGGTGGGGAGCTATCAGTTCCTTTTGCATACATGCTTCTTTTATTGCAGGCTGTAAATTTATCTTTATTCCCTGGATTTAGACTCCATCTTTCAGAAACTAACAGTCCTGTGCACAAATGTACATTTCTTTGAATGAACTCCATTAGGTCTCCATGCCAAAGTGTCTAGCTCTATTTTAAGAAACACAAGCAGGAAGTTATTTACCTGATGTCAGTCACCCAGAGAGCCTGTGCAGGAAAACATACTTGCCTGGACCCCTAGATTACTTCTTTCACAAGACATGGGAGGGAGCAGAGGGAGGAAGGAAGGAGGGAATCAGGCTGTTCTCCACTCATATTGGTTTTATACCAATGTCATTTTAATAAGTGGCAGTCCATATGTCTGTTGTCCATGATTCTGAGAACACAATCAAGCTTTTAACCCCAATGTATTTTGGACCCAGACTGCAATTTATCCCTTTCATCTGATTTTTTCATCTGAACTTCTCATGAAAAGAGTTAGACCTCATCAGAAATGAAAGAAGGCTCTTTTGTAGAGCATCCGTAGGGGAGGAAAGTTGGAGTGAGACATCCAACCCCTTCAGCCACAAGTCACCAATTCTAGGGAAGCTCAAAATAATCCATTCAATCCATAGGTCCTTCTCTCTCCTTTGCTGACTGATCTGTGGAGACCCAAGGAGGGTCCCTGAATGGCTGGTGGAGGGCAACATGGCTCCATGGCAGGGGAGGGCAAAATATGGCCTGTGGGCCAGATCTGGCCCACAAGGCCACTCTATCCAGCCCACAGGACCCCTAAAATATTTAGAAAATTAATATTTATCTGCCCTTGGTTCCTGTAAAAAATGACAGGAACCAAGGGCAGTAGGACCCAGTGGAAGCCCAGTGGGCTTCCACAACAACAGGACCCGCTCAGCCCCACCCCACAAGCCAGAAGCCCTGGGAGGCTTCTGGTCTGGGACCATGTGACAGCCCCACATCGGAAACTCAAGTAAAGTAATGGGGAAGGTAGGGGAGAAGGGCAGGGGAGGACCCCGGACAGGGAAGGAGCCCAGGGAAAAGTGGCCCAGGGAAAAGCTGAGCATGGGGGGGGGCTTGCAGCCTGCATGGGTCTGCCTATGCCTGCTCCGGACAGCCCTGTGTGGGCTGTGAGCAGCTGCAGCAGGGAGCGCTGGCCACGGGGCAGGTGAGAGACCACTTCCCCACCTCCCCCCCAGCCCTCTGCTGTTCCCTCAGCTCCTTCCTGGCATGGGGAAAAGTGACCCCTCCCCCGCCCTGTGCTCAGACCCCCATGCTGCAGCCTATCACAGCCCATGCAGGGCTGTCCTGAGCAGGCAAATGCAGCTCCATGGGGACTGCAAGTGGCTGCAGTGTGGGGCACTGGCCATAGGGCAGGCATGGGCCACTTTTTCCCCTACCCTGCACTCAGTACCACCTTGTAACCTGGCCCCACTGTCAGCCTGGGCCCTGCACCATTGGGGCTGCGTGTGGTGACAACAGCTGCGGCCCCCTCTCCACTTGCCACACCAGATAGTATTTGCCACCGTCACCTGTGGACTACCCAGCATGTGAGCTCTGGGTGGGCAGCAGCAGCCAACACTGCCTGGTGCGGTAAGTGGGGGGTGCTGCAGCTGCTGCCACCAATGGGCAAGCCCAGGGCTGGCGCAAAGCCCAGGCTGGTAGCGGGGCCAGGTTACAAGCTGATACTGAGTGCAGAGAAAAGCAGCCCTTTGTTCACCCCGTGGCCAGCACTCCACACTGGAGCCACTCACAGCCTGCGTGGGGCTGCCTGTGCCTGCTCCAGACAGCGCTGTGTAGGCTGCGAGCACCTGCAGCAGGGACCACCATGGGGCAGGTGAGGGGCCGCTTTTCCCTGTGCTCAGCACCAGCTTCTTCCCTGATGGCAAGCAGGGGGTTGGGGCTGTGCGCTGCCCCCTGCTTGTACCGCGGGCCTGGGGGGCATTGGAAGCGAGCAAGTGTGGGGGCCAGTGGAAGCACAGGGCCCGCACTGGTGTTCCAGGGCCAGAGCAGGGTGTCAGGAGCGTGGGGTCCCAGCCGGGAGGGGCTCTATGGAACCAGGCCAGCTCCCCCCTCCACTCCAGCCTGGCTCCACAGACCCCTGCCAGCCTGCGCCCCGCTGTGGGCCCCACCAGTGCTGGCCCTGAGACATTGGTCCCAAGATGGTGACCGGGGGCCAGGCACCTATCAAAGGGCAGGGCTACCCATGTGACCCTCGACAGCCTGCCAAAACTGGGTAAGTAGCCCTCTGCCTGAAATACTTGTCTATCCCTGCTCTATGGTCTTGGACAATGCGCTGAAGCATGAACTACTTTGTGTCTCTCTGAAGTGGCCTATCTTCAGTACTATTCTGAGAATAGGGGCTGTAATTTATCTCAGGATCTAAGCGCTATACAGCTCAGCAAACTCCAAAAAAGGAAAAAAACAACAGAGCACCACACAGTGTAAAAGGCACAATTAAAAAAAATCTTTCCGTTTTGATATTAGTAACACATGGAAGAAAATTTTATTTGATTTCTAAAAAATATATTGGTATATAGCTAGAGTCAGCAAGCTACTGGCCTGTGGAATGAGCTCACAACTGGTGATGATCTGGCCCACACAGTGATTTTATTCAGCCTGCAAAGCCCAGATATTGGTGATGATTTGACAGTAGAGTCTTCTGTGGCAATTCAGCAGCACAAGGCTTCAGCAGCAACAGCTGGAGGGGTTTGTGCACATGGTGACAAACTGGTGGTGAAAAAAACAGTGACCAGATTGAAAGCGCTGGCTTGCCATGGATCAAGTGCCACTAGTTTGATCTGCCACTTCTAAAGGTTACCAACCCTTGGCATATAGCGTACAACTAGACAAGGTCTCTTGAAAGGGGGGTGGGGGAAGGGCAGAGTGGAACTAAGAGAATAGCTAGGCCAAAAGTACATGTTCCAGTTCAGAGTTTGAGATCTTAATTTCCCCATTGATAAATCTGGGACAGCTGATATCAGAAGAGTTCAGAGTGTTCAAGCAATGCAGGTGAGGCCATATTTAATGCACTTGGCAAGTTAGGCAACTAATTAGCGCTACCACACAAGACTAGTTCTCAACATCAGTTGTTTCTTAAAATATGTAGAACTGTATGGCAAATTAATAAAAACCAATGAGGAGAAAATAAATTTCGGTTGCTTCACTGGTCTTTTTACCCTCAGGCAATGGAGGGAAGAGAGTGTCATCATCACAAAAGCTAAACTGCAATAAATAAATCTTAAAAATTGTCACGTCATTGTACATAATATAATTGCAGTTTTTACAACTACAGTCCATAAAAACTAGTATCTTTGACACAGGAACAATTCTGAAAATTGAAAAACATATAGTATTATCTGCTGTGATGTCCATTCTCTAGTCATAATGAGTCATTCCAGATGGTACTGCTCTACAGTGTAATTAATAAATTTCTCAGTAGCACCAACTCTAAGATTACAGGATTTTGCCTCGGACTTGAAGCATGCTGTGCTGCGCCGTCTGTTATACCTTATTTTTTAATTAACAAATTCAGTGTGGGGAAATAGTACCTACAGGCACTGATAATGCAATGTGCAGCACAGCTTGCAAAAATAAGTCTACATTTTTTTTTAATTTGAGAGTTAATGCTTACAGATGCAAGGCCCTGATCTAGCAGGTACTAAAAGCACATGTTTATCTTTGCATATGTGAGTACTTCCAATGGCTCCAATGGATAAAGTCACCTGAGTAAAGGTAAGAACTAACTGCGGGATGGGGTCCCAAGAGTTTAGAATTTCCCATTCCCACTGAAACCATAAACAACACTCCCATCAGCTTCTAGTGAGAAGGATTAATCTCTATAATACATGTGAGATATAGTAGTTATTATACTGACAATATGAAATACACAAGGGAAGGTGAGTGAAGAAAAGGAACTAAATTTTAATGAAAGACAGACCAAACTTAAAAAAAAAACTTCCTATAGTAATGTTTGATCAACCCTTCTCTTACCTTCAATATTAGTTTCAGGGCCTTATTACACCCTCTAGTGGGGGAAGAATCCATATGAAAGAGTCAAGAGGATAAAACTTACCAGGGTTCTTTTCCTGCTAAACTCCCCCAAAACCCATCCCTCTGATTACTCCATGGGGCAGGGTTTGGAAGGGGAGGGGTCTGGAACCCATGGCTCCATTGACCTCTGAGTGAATAAGGGTGAGAACTGTATCTGCACAGACTCTGTTGCAACTGTGCTTCTAAAGAACCCACAAGAAGCTAGTGTCCAAGAACCCCCCGACAAAAGTGCCCATAGCACCACTGAAAAATGAATACGGCCTCAGGCCGTCATTCTTCTACAGATTTCTACATGCCTGCTGAAGGTGACAATTAGCCCATCAATTCCAGCCTAATTTGGACAAATCCAGGAAGTTGCATAGAGAAGCCAACATGGGGAAAGGGGAAACAGCGTCACAATGAGGCCAATCCTTCCTTCTTTCCTTGTTGATCAAAAGAGGCTTCCTCTTAGTTTCATTGCTTCATAATAGCTAGAGTCAGGAGGAACCTGAACAGATCATCTAGCCTGATCCCCTGCCACAGGCAGGAATGAATGCTGGGTTCACAAGACCCCAGACAGGTGATCATCCAACCTCATCTTGAATTTGCCCAAGGGAGGGACAAGGACTACTTCCCTGGGAAGCTGGTTCCAGATTTTGGCCACCCTAACTAAAATATTGCTTTCTGACCTCTAACCTAAACCTGTTCTCCATCAGCTTATGGCCATTGTTCCTTGTCACCCCAGGTGGTGCTGAGGAGAAAAGGGCTCTACCTATTTGCTGATGATCTCCCCTGATGAGTTTGTAGGCAGCCACCAGGTGTCCCCTCAGCCTCCTCTTGCCAAGGCTGAACAGATTCAGGTCCTTCAGTCTCTCTTCGTAGGGCCTGTCCTGCTGCCCTCTCATTAAGCAGGTGGCCCTCCTTTGAACCCTCTCCAGGCTGGCCACATCCATTTTGAAATGCAGTGCCCAGTACTGGATGCAGTACTCCAACTGCAGCCTGGCCAAAGTCGCATAGAGGGGGAGTATCACCTCTCTGGACGGGCTTGAGCTGCACCTTTGGATGCATGACAAGGTATGGCTGGCTTTGCTGGCTGTGGTCTGGCATTGGCAGCTCATGTTCATCTTGGAGTCAATAATGACTCCAAGATCCCTTTCCACATCTGTGCTTTCAAGAAGGGAACTCCCCAGCCTGTATGTATGCTGTGGATTCCTTTTCCCAAGGTACAGCACCCTGCATTTGTCTACATTGAACCCCATCCTATTCTCATCTGCCCACTTTTGTAGTCTGTCTAAATCTAGTTGCAGCTTCTTTCTCCCTTCAAATGTGTCCACCTCACCCTACATCTTAGTGTCATTAGCAAACTTGGACAGCCTGCTTTCCACCCCCTCATCCAAGTTACTGATGAAGATGTTAAACAGTGCGGCCCTGAGCCTTGGGGTACCCTATTGCTCACATCTTACCAGGTTGAGTGCAACCCGTCTACCACTACTATCTGGGTGCGCCCCATCAGCCAATTTTTTACCCATCCAACTGTGCAGGCATCCATGCCACAGTTGTTTAATTTATTGATGAAGATGTGGTGAGAGACAGTGTCAAAGGCCTTCTTAAAGTCCAGAAAGACTACATCCATGGCAACACCACCATCCAAGGATTTAGTTACTTGGTCAGAAAAGGCAATCAGGTTGGTCTTATCTGAGAAGGAATCATGGCATCCCCAGTTATATCTTGTAAGGTATGACAAGATTGAGCCCTGGAGTGACCGTAACACACCCTAGCGGCCATGTTGTTCCTGTCCCTTGCCGACTCCTTGGATACTCCACCTTTCCTCTTGATCTACTTTTCCCCCTAGTAGCTTCCGGGACCTCTTTGGCTCTTTGCAGCTTCTCCACCTCTGTGCACCCGGTGAAATTGCTCTCCTCTTTCTCTTTAGGGCATTTTCCTGTCAAATAGTCCCTCAGCCCCTATCCTGGGAGTACCATCCTTCCCCTTCCCCTTAGAGTGATACCTCCTCAGATTGGAGGCTCATTGTTGTTAGTCCACATGTAGCTACATACCTCATGCCCATACACCCCACTATTACTAGCACCATCACATGCCTTTTTAAATGGCATAGCTGGTCCCTCTGGAGTTGGGCTGTCCATTTTCTGGTGAGCTCCACTTCTACCATGGTTTGAATCCTGGCCCTTTAATGCAAGTTTGGACTCCCCATGTGTTTGGGTAGATGGTCCTGTTTCTACTTTTAGGACCTATGTTGTCTTCCTTGGGGTTTTCTCTCTGTGTCGTGGTCCCACAACTCCCGTTCATGGCTGTGGTGGACACTGTCATGGCCCTCTCTTCTTCCAGCCACCCTTCTCATTGAGGCTGCAGTGGAGACAGGGCTTTGTGCTACTTCTATAGTTAAACCTACCCTACCCCCTCCCAGTGTTGACAACCCAACCCTTGCCACTATTTATTTTGGGTTTTCTGCAACCTTCCCCCATGGGTGTGATTTTGTTCAGGATCTTCTTTCTCCCAGTCCTTTCTTGGGTCTACCACTCAGTTTCTCTTCTGCCTCCCTTAAGTGGGGTTTGTGACTTTTCTTGTTGTGGAGCTGTGTCTGACCTCACCTTGCCTCTCCCAACTCTGCCTTTAACTACAGGATTTGGCTCCGAAGGCCATGACCTAGTGCTCAGCCTCCACCTGCTCTCCTTTGGAGAGGCCTCATACTAGCTGGTGAGTCAGTCTTGCCAGCTATTTACATAGTTCTTCTGTCTTCTGGTTGACTCAAGCTCAATGAGGCTTGGCTGCTGCTCTTTTGCCTTTTCTGCATCTGTCAATAGGTTTTTGCAGCTAGTCTGTCCTTTGCACAGCTCTTTAACCTGGGTTTGGGTCTCAGTAAAATACTACTTCTCACTGTAGTATTTTCCTGGCATCTTCTAGCTGGAAGTACTTCCTCTGCCAGGTCTCTACTTCTTCATGGAGCTCCTCCTCTCACTCCTCCTGGGAACCCAGTTGTCTCTCTAGGGTTTATGTGGTTATTTTCTGCTCCTTCACTAGTTTGGAGTGGCTTGGCACCTCACTTGTCTTGAGTGTGTCCCTCTCTGCCTTCTTGGAGGCCATGGCAATAACCTTTTTTCAGAAGCATTTGTAGCTTCTCCTCATACTTCTTGCTCTTCTCTGAGCCACTTTAGTTTATTTCTGTCAGCCTCTGCTGCAATCAAGCGTTTTACTTCTTTGGCTTTTCTTTCCATTTTCCCTTTCTGCAGGAGCTCTTTCAAAGAAGCCACTTCTGCTTTGGTCCATTTATATTGGCACCTCCCTACCATGACCTCCCTCTGTAAGCAACCAGAAAACTTAAGTCCTTACCTCCCTCCGGCCCTCAGTCCAAGAGAAAGCCTGGCTTCAAGACACTTCCCTTTTTCTTTGTGTTGCATAAGCCAACTTCCTTGTTCAGCATAGTGGCTTTTTTGTGGATTGCACTGTGGGGTGTCTGGAAACAGAATCCTATTTCACTTTATGTGCTCAAATGTAAGTACCAACTATGTGGGCTCATCTACATGAGACACTTCCTACGCATTAACCTAATAACACTGCACAGTAGCATGGTGGTTAAAAACCATGCTAATAGCCTATTGCACAGTCTTATTAAGCTAATGAGTAGTAAGCATCACAAAATAACTGCTCCGGTGCTGCTGCTCAGTAACTCTAGTTACTTAGCATTTACTTAGTACTTTATCAAGCAAGTACTAAACTAAATGCACAGTATCTAATGAGCATTATTGAGCATGTAGATGTGCCCAGTAAGTACCATTTTTGGCACTTACACCCAGCTTGTGATCCTACTCCATTTAAACTGTGGGTGTGCAAGTGTCCATATTACTACTAAGCAGACATAGTAATCTGTGCAGTGGCCAGGTAGGTATACATCTCTGTACTTGGATACTTAGGCTGACATAAATCCTGAAATTGAGGCTTGGCAAATGACTAGTGGGTGTTAGATGGAGGAGGAGAGACCACCCATATTTTAGTCCAATTGTTTAATCCTTAGGGAACTCATCCAGGAATAAGAGCCTCAGGTTCTAGAGCCCTCCCATTCCTCCCTCCCCCCCCAATCCTCCACCATCCAAAAGAGATTTAAATCTACATTTCTCTCATCTGCCAGGCTACAGGTTAGACAACAGCAAATTCCCTCTTCAGCCTCCCAGCTTCCTGTCTCCATACTGTATGTTAAATACGATCTCAAAGTGCACATAAGTGCCAAAACCAACACTTACAGAGTGGAGTCAGTGCCGTTAAAGTGAAAGAGGATTCTATCCTAAGTCTGTCCATGAATTGTACAGGGAAACCATGTGTCCCAGAGGTAGAAGTGGATTTCAACAGGCAGCTAGAAACCTGAACATTAGCAACACTAAGCCTATGTCCCCTTTATCTAGACTAAAGTGAGAGAGAGAGGAAAGACAGGGAAAGAAATATAGAAAGCAGGAGAATAAGGATACCCAGAGGGTAAAAAATATCCCTTGAGGTTCCAGAGAAAGATAAATTTAAGAGCCAGGAACTACATAATTCTAATCTCTGCTCTGACACTGACACTGACACTGACTTTCCCAAGTCACCGATTGGTCTTACTGCCTTAGCTCGCCATCAACAAAAGGGATGCTAATAATACTCCCCTACCTCAACAGGGCCTTATGAGGATTAATTAGGTACAGCTCTTTGAACCTGGAAAGTTCAGAGTCACATTCTTCTGCTGATATCACAATATTCTTGAGGTTTGTAATGTCCCCAGGGAACTCTAATAAGTATATATTTATTTCTGAGCCACAGTTGCTAATCATTTGTTATCTGCTACGTATGTAAAAATCTATATCTGCTTGGCTTGCCTTCACTTGTTTTTCAAAACTGGCTGATTGAAGCTGAAATTGATTTGCCCAGTTTGTGGTGGTATGTCTCCAGGGATTGTTACACCTGAGCTCAGCCATAGCCTCTACATCAATTAATCATTATGGGGCCTCGTGGAATTACAGTGAATGAGAGAGAACGAGAGCAGGAGTGAGAGTGAGCGAGCTTTGCCACTGTTATGTGGGTTATGTAACTTAAGATATTTTTATAATTAGCCTGGTTTTAGTTTGTAGTCCATTTCAATAATATAGCAGTGTTTGTGATGTACTAGCCCTATGAATGTTCATAAAAGCAGCTAAATGAAATAAAAGATGCATTTTATCAATTTTTTCTAGGCACTCACAAGAATTGGATTAGGAAAGTATTCAAATTAAAGGGAATTTTAAAAACTGGGGAGAAAAGAGTTTGGTCCACCTGGACAAAACTTAAAAAGGAAGTGGGGAAGCCACACAGGGTTACCCCTACTTATTGCCTCTCACAAGTAGTTTGGAGATAAGGAGCTTCAGACTGGTAGTGGGGGGCTTTGCTGTTTCATTTCTTGGTTTGACGCATGTGAACAGGAAGTCGGTGAGCAGGGTATACTTCTCAGTGGAAGTCTCAGCAGTCTGGGAAAGTGTTACAGCTATAATCTTATGACTTTAATTAATTCTTTTATATATAGACTAACTAATCTACGAGGTGCAAATCTACCCTTCCTTCTGCCTGACTTCATACTAATGTGGTTAACTGCCTCTTTTTCCTTTCAATACAATTATTTTCTTTCCAGGGCAAGTTGTGGTGATTTTTCTCCATTTCAGATATGAATCTAGATTCATATCTCTTAATTGTGAAATGGATTTTGAATATCTTTCTGTGTGTCGACTTAGTGTTACACCACTCTTCAATACCACTGTCATTCCCCACAACTTAGATAAAGCCATATATAAAAACATTCACTTCTGGCACAGCTCAGTGCAATTCTATTGAATTTCAAAGAGTATCATACATGTATACTAGGAATGAATAATGCGTAATCTTGTAAATCACAGACTATGTGAATATCAAGCTGATGAGAGCAACTTCAGTCCTAAGATATAGTCGTGTATATATGCCAGTTCTGAATTTATGTTACCAAATTACCTAGGGTTGGATTCTGTTCCATCCTTCATGCTGAATATCATCCCAAGTAAGTAATCTTGTTGTATATGGATTCAATTCATGGATGGTAGAAATGGAAATGACACAGTTTGATTCAGTTAAGTTGCACTGGGTTACACCAGCAGTGAATTGTTTCCTATGACTTTGTCCAACACTTCTTAAAGACACCAGTACTAGTTGGTGAAGTAGAATTGGTCTGCATTGTCTTGGAAACTGAACAGTAAGTATAAGAAAAAGGATCATGATATATGTGAGTGAATTAATGTATTCATTCCTGATTCACATTACAAGCCCTACAGGACAAGAAATGTTAATGATTAAGTACTAGATTTTTCTGAAAAGGCTTGTGCTGTCAGTGCAGAAGATAGTGATGGATGGGCTTACAGCTTTGCTTGTTTTTCTATAGTGTGGAAATCATCCATACATTTTATTGAATTTAACTTTCATAGCATTGGGAGGTGGGGGGGAGATTATAAATTTATACAATTATAGAAGATCTGTGTGATCTTGACCTATATATATTCTGTGGCAAAGTCTCTATGGCATTTAGTTCTAGTACAGGAGAAATTCTGTAGCAGGTTCAGACAAATTAGAAATGGAATTTTTTTTCAGCTAGGTGAGACAATGACTAATAGGGTCAGTGCACTGTGGTTTTTATATTATTTTACATTGCCACAACATCTTCAGATTTCCTCATACTGCAAAATTCTATTTTGAAAGTGACTGACTATGAATTATGAGGGTTGAAGCTGAAAAGTTAGGTAACAGGGTGGGTAACAAGTAGGGCTCCTGGCATCTCGGAAGATGTGGGAGACAATTGGGGATTGTTGGTAAGTAAGTAAACTGGATATTGCTGCTAAAAGGTCAGGCAGTCACTAGTAGCTCCACAATTTCAGCTCTCAGCATCAGGCTTCATTGTGAACATCCCATTGAGAAGAGAGGTAGTTAGCTGTGTTAGTTTTCAAGTTGGGGGGGAAAAGGCAGGGCAGGGTGGCACATTATGCTTCTCTGAACCAGTTAGTTTCTAAGCTTTCATAGGTGCCAGCCTAGTTTGTAATATACACAGTGAATGGGCTTGCATTCATAGCATCTGAGGAAGCAGAGGCTGTGAAAGCTTATGCCTTTCTGAACCATTTAGTCTCTGTCATGGTGCACCTCGCTGCACTGCTCCTTGAGTGAGAAGGCTGCGGGGGGGGGGGGGGGGCTCAGCAGTTGGATAGCACACCGCCTGTGGTTTGGGTAGCCAAAAAATGAGGGACAGCTGCCCCCGGCTGGAGGGGTAGGAGCTCTAGCAGACAGAAATGTGAGTGCAGCTCACAAGAGCTCCGGAGGCTGGAGCAATGATGTGGAAGTATAGCCAGGAGACTGGTGTTGTCAGGGCTAGGTGCCTGATGTTTAGTTATAGCCGGGAGGCTTGCATTTTAGTTTGGTAGTTTGGATTACACTGGTGGTTTGGGAGAGGCTATAGGGGTTGGAGAAGGTCTCGGGGGAAACCCACAGTAGTGTGGGGATCCTGGTGCCTGTGGGGGTTCAGTAACCTCATAAAGGGGCCCAGCAGAGTGGGGATCCTGGTGCCTGTGGGGGCGCAGTATGCTCATAGGTGCCAGAGAGGGACTGCTCTGCAGGGACCCACAGGGTGTGGGGCCCTGGTGCCCAGGAGGGCACGATTCGGTGCCAGAGAGGGCACAGCAATACGGGGTGAGGAGACCCCAGGCCCTAGAAGGGGAAGTATTATTGAGAAGCCCCTAGAGGGCACGGACAGAGAAGCCCCTAGAGAGGGGGTGCTAATGGGAAGGCCTGAGAGAGCGGGCTAGGTGATAGAGAAGAGGCCCGAGAGAGCGGGCAGGCTTGATTGTGACATTCCACTGTCTGGTACATCAGCGAGGCTTGGTATGTGGTATCAGGGGTTGGTAGGAGCCACGTTTGGCCCTAAGGCCAGGGTGCCCAGAGTGCCCCTATCATACGGGGAAACATCCCGGTGGGTCTGGGAGATCTCAGGGACGAAGGTCCCAGTATGCTGTGCCCAAGGCGGTATGAAGGCTGCCTCCCATCATATACTTATTATCATGAAAGTCATGGCAGGCGAGAATTGAGGGTGCCTTGGGCTGGACTTGGCGCAGACAGAGGGCCTTCAGGAGATCACAGCCCTCCTGTAGGACCCTGCCGTGACATCTCTAAGAGATGCCCTGCCCTCTCTTACCCCATTGAGAAGAATGGAAGCCAGTGTCATTTCTTTCAGAGCTACAAATTTTGATTCTCTACAGACTTTGTGAAATGCCAGTGAAATGGTATATTTTGAAAAATTAAAGCTTCAAGAGTATAATTTTGCTGTAAAACATTGATTCTACTGAATGTTGTTGGTGCAGAATTTTAGTGTAAATGGGTCTCTGGCAACAATATTTTGTTGTTACAGTGAACAGGAAAGAATTATACAATATTATAAGGCAATAGGGGAGAACATATGCACCTTTTTGGAAAATCTGCAGGAAAAAACTATATTTCTATATATAGATCAATTAAGAAGGAAACATTATTGTTAAGTTCCTAACTGAAGACTGAAATAGTGCCAAGTAGTAAAAACTCACAAGACCTCATTTATAAATGTGATGAAAAGACTTGCATAGATTACACTACCCGGAATAGATAAACAAAACCAGAGCACCATCTGATGGGATTAGCGACTACAGGTCAGGCTTTTGGAGAACTAGATCAATAAGCAGAGAAGAAGGTTACAACTTAATATTTAAATAATATGGTTTAGTTTTAGACATTAACTTTCTTTCATGGCCACTTAGTCACTGAGAACACATTTGCTTATCCTCATCCTGCTAAGCTCAATCCAGAGGGTGACTCTATTCATCAATAGATGAGTAGCGGCAGTCTGACTGCCTCAAGTTTCCTGTTTACTTGCTATGACACTACTCCCCAGGCTATGCAGGGTTTCCAACTGTCCATAAATTACAAAACAATCTAAAAACACCTGTCTGTGGGGAAAAAAAATGGAACAGTTTGTAAAAACACTAAGCAACAATTGTTACCTGGTGTCTGAGCACAACTGCAGCTCAGCTCAAGGCTTTTAGGTCCTCAGTACCTTTGTCCCCCTCACCAGTCATGTGCTACTGATGATGCATCCTGTCACCTGCTTGTAACACTGCTGGGCCTCAGATAGGTAGCTCAGTGTTGCCCTGGGCAAGATGGGGAGGAGGCGGTGTAGCTGGGATGAGGCTGCAGGATCAGAAGGGGGAGAGATTGCAGGGAGTGTATGCCAGGATGGGGGAAGAAGGGCTAGTGGGTAAGGCTGGGAGTGCTGGGGGGCACTGTTGTACAGTGTAGGGTATGGCTGGGGGTATATGGGTGTGAGGGTGAGCAGGAGATCCCTGGGGTGGAGGCAGTACAGGATAAAACCATTGTTGCAGTCAAGCAGTGTTACCAACACAAGTTTGGGGGTTTTTGCTGAGAATCTGCAACATTTTTACTGACAGCCAAATTCTTCTACTATGGTTGTTAAACCCCCAAATTTGAACAGATTAGTTACTGCCATCTAGGGCCTGGCAGAAGGGCTACATTTACATTATATAAAACATGTCAGTAAGATCATATGTCAATATAAAAAGTTTGATTGTCTGTACAAAGTTTGCAGATTGTCAGTAAAAAAAAAACCTTGGGTTGGCAACTAAGACTGCATACATTGTCATCAGCAAAAGAGAAATATAAGTGATACTCAATCCAGAGGCAGTTTTTTTCTAGTCAAGCATACTAAACAAGTTTATAACTAACAGAAATTTTCTTTAACATGGGGTCATATAAGAAGCAGGAACAGTTTGCACTGGTATGAGAATTATTCCAGTTAGTCACTCAAAGAAGGGTTGAGGTCCATGTTTAGAAACAGAACCCAGAGTTTTCCTAGTCCTGACCTGGAACAAGTCTGCTATCTTCTATGGACTTGAAACCTCCTCTGTAAATTCATAGCTCAATGCATGGACTAAGATATTACTGTTTGTAGATCACTTTATGCCCACGGTGCTCAAGAAGTTGAAACCTGTTATTTCCATGGAACTAGGACAGAGTTTCAGCCTGTTATAGATCCAGTTGTGGGAGTGGAAAGACCACTCCTCCTTCTGTTATGGCATCTGTCAGAATGTGTCACAGTTAATTGTTCTTTCTATGTACAATGCTGCAATTCTGTCAGCCTCCCTGCATCTGAGTGTGACATGGAAGACACTGAGGGCGCATCCACACATGCAAGCACACGTGCTTGCAGCAGCTAAAATAGAAGTGCAAATTTGCTCAGACATGCATTTTGCTGTGAAACAAATTGTGCCACTTGGGGCAAAATAACCTTGCCTGGCTCCTGCCGGATCTGCAGCCAGGGGGAGCCAGAGCCTGGGGCCAGCACTTGTGCTGTCCCCAGCAGTATAAAAAGCTGTTCTGGCATGACTCTAGCAGTATAAAAATCTGCCCTGGACAACAGCTCACTGTTACTTCCCACAGGAGCTGCTAGGGACAAGATGGCCAGGCCCCTTCCTGCCTCTAGCTACTGCTAGCTGCTGGTTTTCATGGATTCATAGATGCTGGATCGTAAGGGACCTCAATAGATCACCGAGTCCGACCCCCTGCATTGGGCAGGAAAGTGTGCTGGGCTCAGATGATACCAGGTAGTTGCCTATCTAACCTCCTCTTGAAGACCTCCAGGGTAGGGGAGAGCACCACCTCCCTTGGGAGCCCATTCCAGACCTTGGCTACTCTAACTGTGAAGAAGTTCTTTCTAATGTCCAGTCTAAATCTGTTCTCTGCTAGCTTGTGGCCATTATTTCTTATAACCCCTGGGGAGTGCCTTGGTGAATAAAACCTCACCAATTCCCTTCTGTGCCCCCATGATGAATTTATAGGCAGCCATAAGGTTGCCTTGGTCTCAGCTTTTGGGAGTAAGTTGGCTTGGGCTGCTGTCCCCCCCACCCTCCCCCTCCCTGGGAGAGGCCTGTTGCACTGCACTGCACCCCAGCTTCTGCACCTCTGTTCTGGCCTGCTGCCCAGCCCGCTGCCAAGCTGTGGTCAAGGGACAGCCTGGGGAGGGAGCCTGCACTGCCTGTGAGCCTCTCACCCACCATCACTGCCGGAGCCTAAAGGTGCCTTGTCTGCCCCAGCTGCCTTGGCAGGCCACCCCCATCTTCACCTCCGCTTTCACCAGAAGCACACCCTGAATGGCTGAACTGGATGGCTCCCGCCATCACTGTTGCTACTGCTGCTGCTATTGTTTCTGCTGCTGCCCCCTCTCAGGACAAAGGGAGATTCCCTGCTGCACCCCTTAACACCACACCTACACTGGATTACTTCCTAAGTGACTGACTGTTCCTGCCCTCCCCCACAGCTACCCAACTACATCTGATCCTGCTTTGTCTTTCTGCCTACTGCTTTGCTGCTGAGTGCCTGGCTGGACAGATCTTCAACAAACAAAGCACCTCCACTGCTCCAGCCATCTTTTACATCTGCCTCAGCAGTCTTCCCTATGTGTTCTTGCTCTTGTGTGGTAATTCCTGTGGTCCACCCCCCGTGCCCTGGTATTTGTTTTGTGGCTGAGTAATCCAGCTTGAGTTTTCCCCAGCCCTTGTGTGTATCTGTGTTCCCCCTCCCTGACATTCCCAAAGCATAGGCCCCCCATTTTTTTTCCTGTGGGGCTGTAGCTCAGTGAGCTTCAGCCCCTTTCCTCCCTACCCCGTCTCCCCCACAACCCCAGCCTGCCCCTACTAGATTCACCAGCCCCACTGGATATTTTTTTTTCTTTATTATCTTCCCTGCCCTCATATGAAACAATGGCAGGGCAGGAACCTTCCGTGGGGCAATATGCCTCACAGAACTTCCTGCAGCCCCCACTATAGGTGCCTATCCCAACCAAGCCCCCAAGGGGATGCATGCCCCTGCAGCCTCCACCCCAGAGGCAGAGTCCAACCAACCTCCTCCAGGGGTGGAGAAGCCTGCAACCTCTGCTGCAGGGGCAGGTGGGACTCCAGTAGGGAGCAAACAGGGACAGAGGGTCTCCCCTGGTCAGGCTTCCCTCCGGAGAGGTTCCCAAACCCCCTGTCCCGTCATCATGGACCAAGGGCAAGGGCAGTGGGAAGGACTCCTCTTCAGCCTCCTCCACATCTGGGGGTGAGAAGGGCAAGGGCCCTGCCCCCAAGCTTAAACTACCACTGCTTAAGGGGACGAGGTGTACTATACCAGCTAGCACACTCACTCAGCCTGGCCCTGGCCCTGACCCTACCAATGTGGCCCCCTGGGGGGTGGAAAACCACAGCTATGCACAGGCAGCTGCAGGGAGACCCAAATCTGGGAGGCCTGGACCTTCCACCACTAGCCCTTCCAGCTTGGGCAGTGGGGCCCTCTTTCTGGCACTCACCCGTAGGCACGGGGTGAAGTGCCACCTGTGCAAGTGGGAGAACCTGCACTTTGAGACCTGGGTGCAGTTCTTGGCTTGGGTAGTGGGGGCCCTCAAGATCATGGTAGCCTCTTGCTTTCATGGCAAGGGGGTCTTTTTCCTTACCTTGGAGGTCACCGCACAAAAAGTAGTGGAGAGGGGGCTTGTGGTGGAGAGTGAATACTTCCCCCTCGAGCCTCTAGAAGAGCTGGGGAGTAGAATGGTCCTCAGCATCGTCCTTCCATATATCCCCAGTTGGGCAGGTCCCCTCTGGGTGTAAAGGCAAGAGGAAGGCCCAAGTATAGTTGGAGCCCTCTGCTGTGGAGGACTCCTCTTCCCCTCCCAAGACCACCACATGGGGGGAAGGAGTGGGCCAGCCTCCAGGGGCCTCCCCAACTGTACCTGACACCCCACCCCCGGGGAAGATCAAATGGGTGATACCCATGGAAGAGGTTTTGGGGCTGCTAGATAGTCCCAAACAGGAGCCCATGGAGGAAGCCCCTCATTCTGCTGACCTTGAAACAACAGGTGCTGAGGCCTACCCAAAGGTAATGGAGCCACCTCTCTCTGACAATCTGGGTGATTCAGAGGTCCTGGGGTTCGCCCTGGTGAGTCCTGAGGCAGGAGGTTCCCTTTCCCAGTACCCCAAGGCAGATGCTGAAGCCACCCTGGTGCCTGATGGGTCTCTTCCTGCTCCCCCCCAGAAAGATGTCACTTCCAGCCTGCCCCATAGTCCTGCAACAGAGGGGTTGCGGTGGGTGTCCCCTAATCAACAGGCCGATCTTATCGGGGACCATGCCCTGACCCGGTTTTTTTCCCCTGGGTTTTTTTTGGCCATCTAATTTTGTTCCCCTGCTGCAAATTTGCAGTGGGGGGAACGTTATTTTCCCCCACATGTGTCTCTTGCAGCATCTCAAAGGGGTTTGAGACAGTAAAAGAGGCATGTGCAGGCTCGCCTAGATGCACCCGGAGAGAGCAGAGAAAACTAAAATCATTTTGCAAAGATTTACTCAATCCAACAGAGTCAAAGCATATCAGTAGTTTTTTTCTGATTTTTCAAAAGAATTTCCACTTCAATCCTGTTATTGAAATGGAAGGGTTGGTTCCATGACTTCTGAGTCTGTTGTAGGAGCTCAAAATTCTCTATAGCTTTAATTATGATTTAGGTCATCTCTGTCAGCAGAGGAGAGACTCTCACACCAACTCAAGTCTTGACAAAGAGGGTTCGTCTACACAAGATGCTTTACTGAAAAGTAGCATAGTTTACTGCACAATAAGCATGTGCATCTATATGTATGCTCGCTTATTGCTCAGTAAACCTTGCTACCCACAAGTAAATTTCCTACCTGTCAATGCAAGGAGCAAAATTACTTGCTATTATTAACTGCACAATAGTGCTTGTGTAGATGCCTGTCCCAGAGCAAATCTGTTTGGTCTGCCAGCCACCAGGGGGTAAGAGATTGCTCCCTTTCCCTGGGAGCTGCCTGCTGCCAGGGTGGAGTCCTTTACTGGAGCCTGGGGAGGGACTACGTCCCCCTATGCAGCAGGAGGGAGCTCCAAGCCCCTCACTTTGATATCATGATCGAGGAGCAGGGGGCATGGAGATCCATATCTCCCAGTGCCAACTCTGTGGTTGTGGGGCTGGGGCTGGGAGATGGGTATCACCCAGTGCCAGCCCCACAACCAGAGTTGCCCCTGGAAGATGAGGATCTCCCAGGGGTAGCCCTGTAGTTGCTAAGTGGGTGCTGGAAGTGCCCTGTTGGGCCGGGATAGGAAGCCTGTTCCCTGCCCAGCTCTGTGATCCTCACAAAGCTGAACTCAGTAGCTCAGCAATTGTGGAGCTGAGCAGGGAACAGGCTCTCCAGCCCCCACCCTGCAATTATGGAGTGGAGGCTGGGAACTGTCTTGGTCAGGGGCAGGTCTCAGCCCTGCACCCCAATCAGGCAATTGAGGCATGACACTTAGAAAGAGCTGCAAGGGTGGCAGGTCCCAGCCTCCTACCCTGATCTGCCAGTACGGCAGCTAGTAGTGAGCCCTCAGCTGGGTAGTGACTTGCCCCCCCAAGCCAGGGGCTTAGCTGCCCCACTGGTAGATCAGGTCAGGGGGCTGGGACCTATCCCTCCCCTGAAGCTCTTTCCAAATCCCCTCTCCCGATCAGGGAGCCAGGGCTGGGAGCTTCTTGCTTACAGGGCAGGGGGACATTGTCCCTGTTCTGGCAGTGGGCAGCCCCCAAGAGGCAGGGAGCAATGTCCTTTATCCCTGCCAGCCTCTAGGCTAGTACCCAGGGGAAACCTAGAGCTCTCCCTGGTGGCAGCAGGGGCCCATTGCAGGGCCCCACAAGCAAAAGCAGTTCGCTGCCACTAAACAAATCTGCTTCCACTTCCCTCCACATGTAGATGCCTGCCCAGGAGCATTTACCCATCAGTAGTTTACTCATGAGTAAACTGGTCCCAGATCTAATGCACATGTAGACACACTCAGAGAGAAACCCACTTTTGGATAGGAAGAAAAAGAGAATTAGCAAGAGAAACAAGATCAGTGAGCTTAACTGAAATGAATGTAGGACCTGTTGCCAGCCTTGACCATTTTCAAGTAACCTAGAGTAGACCAAACTGCAGAAATGTTGCTAAGTAGAAGGCCCACAAAGCCTGTTTCTAAGTGACTGTAGTGTGAACCTTTGCAGATGTCACAACTAGCTTTGCCAGCAAAGGAAAAGAAACCATCAAACATAATTAAACAAAGCATAAGGCCTGAAATGAGATAAGGGAGGACCATACAGATAATAATCCATATACTCTACATCATGGCTTTCTCTTGAATATTAGTGATAGTGACTGATGTAACCACATATTACATGTTGTTTGGCTATGATACATATATTGTTGTTAAAATGCTTAGATAATTTGTGAAAACAAAAACAGCCTTGTCAGAGAAGATGATAAACTGAAATAAAAAATAAACAAGCCAGTGGTGAGCAGCAATCCACAATTGAGGAAGGGTAGGAAATAAGAAACCTTCCCTCTTTCTTTCCCAAGAATACAAATCCTAACTAACTGACACATTCTAAGTCCACAAGAAATCTGGTTTAGTCCCGTTCCAAAAGTTTCAGTGAAACCCCCCCCCAAAAAAACCCAATCAGTGATCATTTATTAGAATATTAGAATCAGCCATCTGTAAATGTTAGGCATAGGCTGGAAGGCAATTTGAAGAACTCAGCAAATTCAAGAAGACCTTCTGCCAATTTGTATGCCATCCTCCTCTCACCCCTTGAGTCTCCCCAGTCAGTATAGGTGAAATAATCTATGTTGTGCTGTCACAATTAGCCAGATAGACTTTGGGATAAATGTTTGTTTTCATATTTTAAAGTGCAAGCAATGCCACATTCTCTACACTCTGAACAGGTCAAGAGATCCAAGCAGACCCAGAGGAGGAGGTGTTGAGTGATCGTCATAGGCAACTCCATCCTGAGAGGTACAGAAGGACCCATCTGTTGCCAGGACCCCTCAACATGAGAGGTCTACTGCCTGCCCGGAGCAAAGGTTCAGGATGTGACAGGAATAATCCAGACCAGGATTAAGCCCACCGATTACTACCCCATGGTCCTAGTTCGTGTGGGTACTAATGATGCGGCCAGGAGAAGGATGGCACGAGAACTGTGTTAGAGAGACCAATTGGCGGCTTCGGCAATGGGGTCTTGAGGCAGGCTTTGGCTTCCTGGACAGTGATCCACACATCATGACGAGGGACATGCCCAGTTGGGATGGACTTCACCTGTCCCCAAAAGGTACGCGTGTGTTCTCTTCTAGGTTGGTGGATCTCCTCCAGTGGGCTTGAAACTAGGCTTGTCGGGGGGAGGGGAAGAAGAGGGTGGGGAAAACCGTGGACCACCAAACCATGTAGCACCCACAAGGACAACCCAGCCTGAAGAAGAAGAACATCTGGATGCAGGTCCCTGTTGACGTAGTCTTTTTAGACTTCAGGAAGGCGTTTGACACGGTCTCTCACCCCATACTCATTAAAAAGATGGGGAGCTGTGGTATTGACCCCTACACGGTTGAGTGGGTCAGAAACTGGCTGACGGGGTGCTCCCAGAGAGTGGTGGTGGATGGG
>JAGPOW010003642.1:98654343-98774582 GCA_030014935.1 Caiman crocodilus | reverse complement strand
CTAGGGAAGTTGTTCTTGCTCCTACCTTGGGTGTCTTTAAGAGTTGATTAGATAGGTACTTGGCTGGGGTCCTGTGACCCTGGCACTCGTTTCCTGCCACTGGTGGGGGGTCAGACTAGATGGTCTGCTCTAGGCCCCTTCTGACCCTAGGTACTATGATACTATGAACACATCCAGCCCCTCCAAGTGCCCCTTCACTTTGTCCGTGCTAACAGTAGGTGGGCTTGTGTCCCTCCTGTGTCTATCTGTGATCCAATTGGGAGATTTGTTTGGTTCAGTGTCTAGGAATACAGATGCAAAGGACTCATTGAAGAGCTTGGCTTTATCCCCCCTCTCTGTCACCAATTGCCCTAGTTTGTCCTGCGGGACAGTGATTTGGAGGACAGTGATTCGATTAGTTGATTCAGGTCACTGTCCTGATTCAATCTGGCCGAATACACATTTGAAGATCTCATCCTGATTCAGAGAATCAGCAATTCAGCCATAGACACAGCTTTAAATGTTTTTCTACGTACCTCGAGGTACTAGACACAGTTCATGAATACTGAGATGGTGGGGTGGATGGAGTGTCCCATAGGAGCTTGGGGAGGCCCCCCTATGTGCTCAGTGGCAGGTCCCCCCTACTCCCCTGGCTTGGTGATCAGCTGCGGGGGGACTCCAGGTGCCCCCGAGACTCAGAAGGCACCAGTTGCCAAGCCAGGGGGCGAGGTCCTCTGTGTGCTCTGCAGTAGACTTGGAAGTAGACCAGAAGTGCTTCTGGTCCACTTCTGGGTCCACCACTGAGCGAGCTGGGGACCCCACACACTCCCATGGGATGTTCCATCCACCCTAGCATCTCAGCATTCAGAAGCCACCTGGTACCTTGAGGTATGTAGAAAAAACATTTAAAGCTGTGTCTACATCTGAATCATTGAATCTCTCTGAATCAATTCAGAGGGTTCTAATTTGATTCAGAGAGATTAAAGGGTCTCCTGGCAGACTGGCTGACCTGCTCCACCGGGCTTTAAACTAAGCCTGCCAGGGGATGAGGGGACTACTGCCACTGCTGGCCCACTGAGCAACCCTTGCAAAGCCAGCAGGCCAAGGTGCTTAAGGGAGCCAATCTCTGTCCCAGCTCTGGAAAAAACAGTAAGCAAGGCAGGGGCCCCCAAGGGGACACTTGCCTGTCTGTACACAAATGCCAGGATCTTGGGGAGTAAATAGGAGGAACTTGTCCTTCTGCTTAATGCAAATAATTATGATATCATATGGATAATGGAGACCTGGTGGGACTCCACCCATGACTGGACCATAGGTATAGATAGCTATACCCTGTACAGGAGAGATTGAGGGGACAAAAGGGGCTGGGGCATAGCTTTCTACATTAAGGAGAGCTACGCATCCCTGAAAGCTGAAATTGGTAACCAGGGTGAACAGCTGGAGACCCTCTGGATTAAAATCCATGGGGAACACGGCACAGGGGTCATGATGGTGGGAGTCTACTACAGATCTCCCACCCAAAGTCAAGAGCTTGAGCAGGACTTTGCCAGGGAATTGGCTGAGGCTGCATGCTCCAGGTCCACAGTTGTCATGGGAGACTTCAACTACCCAGACATCTTATGGGAAGTATGCTCTGCTAAATCTGAGCAGTCGCAAAGCTTCCCCTCATGCGTGGATGACCTCTATCTGACACAAGAGGTCTATGGATCAATGAGAAGTAAAGCACTGCTCGACCTGGTACTGGCAACCAGGGACGACCTAATCAGCAACCTAATGGTCGACGGGAAGCTTGGTGACAGCGACCATGAGCTGATCAACTTCACCATCCACCGTAAAGCTGGCAAGTCAGTCAACAATACAGAAGTCCTTGACTTTATGAAAGCTGACTTTGACAAGCTCATGAGGCTTGTCAGTGAGGCCCTAAGAGACAATGACCTGAAGGGAGGGGTGTTCAGGAAGAATGGTTTCTTCTTAAGGGTGCAAACCTCAGTGTACAAGCTAAGGCTATTCTATCTCAGAGGAAAGGCAGTAAAAGGGTACATCAGGCCCCTTGGCTCTGCAGAAGACCTCCTGTGGCTAAAAAGAAAGGCCTACAAAGGATGAAGGATGGGATCCACCTTCAAGGAGGAATATTCCACACTTGTCCAGTCCTGCAGGGAGTGAACCAGGAAAGCCAAGGCTGCGACAGAACTCCAACTAGCTACAAGTATCAAGGAAAATAAAAAGTCCTTTTTTAGATATGTGGGGAGCTGGAGAAAATGCAAGGGCAACATTGGACCCCTGCTGAACCAGAAGGGACAACTGATGACCAATGCCCAGGAACCTATTAAATGGGTACTTTGCGTTGGTCTTTCATCAGTCCCATGGGACGCCCCATGCCCATTACGGGATAGGAAGGTCTGGGTGAGGGAGATTCTCTTCCCTCCATCAATGTTGACCTTGTGAAGAAATACCTTGAAAGGCTGGATACCTTCAGGTCAGCTGGCCCTGACAATCTACACTCCAGGGCACTCAAGGAGTTGGCTAGCATCATAGCCCAGCCCCTGGCACAGATCTTCGAGAACTCCTGGCACTCTGGTGAAGTGCCTGAAGATTGGAAGAAGGCCAATGTGGTACCTATCTTCAAGAAAGGGAGGAAAGTGGATCCGGCTAACTACAAGTCTATCAGCCTGACCTCTATCCTTAGAAGGGAAGGTCTTAGAAAAGATTATTAAAGAGGCCATTCCCAATAGACTGGCTGATGGCAATGTCCTGAGGGATAGCCAGCATGTTATCCCTGGTAAGGGGGTTTGTTGTGGATAGGTCTTGCTTGACCAATCTTATTTCCTTTTACGACCAGGTGACATATCACCTGGACAAGGGAAAGGAAAATGATGTCATATATCTTCACTTAAAAAAGCCTTTGATCTGGTATCCCATGATCACCTCTTGGCAAAACTGGGCCACTGTGGCCTCAGGTCCACCACAATCTGCTGGCTGGGAATTGGCTCTGTGTTTGGACCCAAAGGGTGCTGGTTGATGGAAGTCAATCGGGATGGTGCCTTGTGACCAGTGGGGTCCCTCAAGGCTCTGTCCCTGGACCTATATTGTTCAACATCTTCATTAATGATGTGGACATTGGAGTCAGAAGTGGACTGGCCTAGTTCACCGATGATATCAAACTCTGGGGTAAAGCATCCGCACCTGAGGACAGGAGGGTGATCCAGGCTGACCTTGACAGGCTCAGCAAATGGGCGGATGAGAACCTGATGATGTTTAACACTGAAAAATGCAAGGTTCTCCACCTTGGGAGAAAAAACCTGAGTTCCACAATTCAAAAAGGATGTAGAGAAGCTTGAGAGAGTCCAGAAGAGAGTCACACATGTGATCAGATTCAGGAGAACAGATCTTATGATAAGAGGCTGAGAGCCATGGGACTTTTTAGCCTTGAAAGCACAGGCTCAGGTGCGATCTGATGGCCTCCTATATGTTTATCAGGGGTGTTCGCCAGGATCTGGGGGAATCCTTATTCACCAGAGCACCCAAAGGAATGACAAGGTCAAACAGTTATAAATTCCTGCAAGACCGTTTCAGGCTGGACATAAGGAAGACTTTCTTCACTGTCCGAGCCCCCAAGGTCTGGCATAGACTGCTGCTAGAGGTGGTTTAAGCACCTACATTGAACACCTTTAAGAGAAATTTAGATGCTTATCTTGCTGGGATCTTATGACCCCAGCTGACTTCCTGCCCCTTGGGCAGGAGGCTGGACTCAATCTTCCGAGGTCCCTTCCAGCCCTAATGTCTATGAAATATATGAAATCTCTGAATCCTGATTCAATTTGGATTCATAGATTCAGCTGCTGAATCAGACTGATCCTCCACTGAATTGAATCAGCGACAAAAGCTTCACACAGCCCTAATAGCAATGCAAGTTTCATTTGTCCACAGAAAAATAGGGAAGTTGCAAAGTCCTTCTTTCAAGTAGGACAAGGTATACTGCTATCTTTCAAGGGTGAACATAAATTTTTACTGACATTCTAGATCTAAAGGAACAAGGCAAATGTCATTAGCAACATTACGAGTAGAGAGTTTTTTTCCCCTCAGCATGGATATGTTAGACAAAGCCTGAAGCACCAGTTCAAACTAGTGGTTGCAGACTATTTTTTTTGAAGATGATTCTCAGAAATGGCTCGCAGGTCATACATGTGAGCTTCTATACTACTGTGACCATGCATGAAACGGCTAACAGAAGATGTACGTACAACTACTGACACACAGCTACATATACATATACATTATTACATTACATTATGTATACATTCATGCTACATGATATAGTTAGATGTTAAAATACATTATAGATTAAGTGATGGGTTGTCAGTTCACAGCCCTGATTGAAGAGATTGGATCTGGTCTAGAGGACTGGGTGACAAACAGCTGTACAGCACCAACTGTCCCCTTTGTAGCAGCCTCCATGCTGCTATCTGTGCCTGCACTAACCATTATTAGCTGTTTTTATAAGGGCTATTTTCCATCTCTATTCAATGTTGTTCTATAAAGGTGAAATCCACTTCTGAGCCAGGCTAGCGCAACACTCTTGTACTGGTCTGTTGACTGGTAAAATAATGAATGTCTAATGTCTAAATTTTAACTGCAGTCAAAAATTCTTAAATACCCCATGAAGCCAATAATGACGTTTGTATGTGGTAACCTACCTTTTTATTGCATCATGTTACCTGTTAGCAAGGGGAGTAGTGAGAACTCCTTGCCTGTCAATCCTGCAGGACTCCACACAATACACACAGGCCAATTAGGAGCAGACACATCCTGCCCATCTCTCTCCTGAGCTCTTCCAGCCTCCTCTCCCTTCCCTTCATTAAGCCATATGGAAGAGCTGGAGGCCTATTTTTTGTGCAGTGACAGCAGAACTAAGTCCAGTAGGACTCTGCTACAAGCCCCTCTCAATGACGGGAGACAAGCTACCAAGCACACAAGAGATTCCTTGGGACAACAAATGACAGAACAGGAACAGGAGTGATGATTACAAGTTAATAACCATGGTTCTAAGGGAGGATCCTGAGCAGAAAGCTCCCACTAATGTGCCCTTGTCTCCCAAGGCATTTTAGAAGCAATTGAGTGCCATCCAAGAAAACTCTACTCGGAGACACGTATGGATAGGGGAAAGGAAGAGAGCTGTGCTGTTACCTGGGTCCTGTCCAACTAGCATCTCCTGCCTGGTTTGGTAAATGAACAGCTTGGCCAAGACCAGGAGGAGATTGATCAGAAAGTCCTGGTATTTCATGTGGCTACAAAATGAGCTGCTGTGTGGTGAGGGAAGGACTAAAGCCAGCAGGAATAGGAACACCCACACAAGCAGTCATTACAGTGGCACAGATTACAAGTGCCCACAATTGCCCCCTTGTACTTGCTGTGGGGAGGAAGCACCTACCCCCTCCAGGTGATTTGGCAGGCTGCTCTGCAATGCTCCTGGAAAGAATCAGACTCTCGAGTTTTCTAGGGGTTAGTAGGTATTCAAAATAGAACTGAAGGATATTGATTGAATGATATACAAGAGATACTGCAAGACTGTATTTGAGGAAAGCTATAATCATTTGTTTTTATGAAGGTATTGTTGAAGCTCAGTACAAGTTCTGTCCTTCTGGGCAGGTGATACATGCAGAATGGAGAAACAAGTAATTAATTCTTGTGCTAGGTGTCCAGCTACTGTAAAAAATAGATTACTGTATTTTCTTTTATACATACCACCCTTTTCCCAAAATACAGCTGCTGGAAATTGGCGTGTACATTATACGCAAGGAAAGACAATAAAAGCAGTTTCTGCTGGTTACTGGACAAAAGCATGTAAGCTACAGGGAGTAAAACAATGAGCAAGCTCACCTTTGTAGCTACTCCTGCTCTGTGACTTGCTTCAAGGAAAAAGCCTTTTCTCCCTTCCTTCTGCTTTTCAGAAACAAGATATGTATCTTATACTAGGCACAATGTATGGAAGAAAATACAGCCTTGCAGTCAAATAGCAAGAAAGAGCACACTGATCTGAATCAAAACTTGCTTTTTTTTCCTTCTCATTTTCCTTCTACTTCATCTTCAGCAGCAGCATTTTCAAGAAGCACAGATTATTTTAATATGCGATAAATTGTGTGATAGTGAAAATAAAGCTAGTTCTATTCCTGCATTGTCCAACTGCAATTTTGTTACTCCGTGTGCTTAAGTATCAAGAACTCCTAAATCCAGGGAAGTCTGCAGATGTTTATCAAGTTAGTATTCACTTTTTTGGATTGATGGTTTGAGGTATTTATACCAGCACTACACCATCACCATTTTATAGAGCTGAAAATCTTTGTGTGCCAGAGTTGTTTTTTTTATTGCATCTAATTTAAAAAGTTTTGAATAGGAAATAGACTTCCAGGAAGTTTCTGAATACTGAAGTGGAAGATACAAAGAGAGAGGCACAAAGCAATATTCACAATGGGTATAATCAATTTCATGATAGCAACTACAAAATCAGTATTTTATTTATTCCAGTGGACAACTGAGCATCACCCATACAGCCTGATATATTGCTGACCAGTTTAAAAATATGATCAATGAATTGGATCCACAGAAGATACTATGATACTACTATCCACAGAAGTATACTATGATACTATGATTATGATACTAGATAATGATACTATAATACTAAGATTATTTTATTTGTGACCAACTGCTGCTAACATGAAATCTGCTTACATTTTCTTCATAAATGAGCATACACATCTTCTGTGTTATTGATTGTGTTGCCCATGTAATACAGCTCTTATTTGTGACTAGCAAAGTGCCTGTCAAGAATGACGGGCAGGCAGCCGAGGCGGAGCGCCACCATGCAGTGTCCCGTGTTGCCACCACTCCGTGTCCGGCCGAGCACAACCCCTCCCCCCACTCACCACTCTGTGTCTGGCCCCATACGACCTCCCACACCTGACACACACCCAGCCACACACACACACACACAGCCAACCAACCATGCACCACTCACCTAGCCACGTGCCACATGCCACACACAGACCCAGTTGCATGCCACACATGCCCAGCCACACACCACGCTTACACCAAGCCACATGCCACACCCACCCACACTCACCCAGCTACATGCCACACACACACACAGACATGTGTCATACCCACCCAGCCACACACCCAGTCACGTGCCACACACACACACACCCAGCCACAAACACACACACCCTGCCACACACCCACCCACCCACCTACACCCAGCCAGCCACATGCCACCCACCGACCCAGCCACATGCCACACACACAGACACCCACCCAGCCAGCCACACATCCACCCCCGAGCCACATGCCACACATACACACCCAGACACACATCACACACCGCAGCCACATGCACCTAGTTACATGCCACTTGCATCCAGCCACATGCCCAGCCACCCAGCCACACACCATCCACACCCAGGCACATGTCACATACACCTAGCCACAGACCACACACACACACACACACACACACACACAGCCATGTGCCACACACCACCCACCTACGTACCACATGCCACACACAAACACGCAGCCACACCCACCCACCCAGCAACATGCCATACCCCCACCACACAGACACACCCACACGCACACATCCAACGACACACCCACCCAGCCACATGCCACACGCACCCAGCCACATGCTGCAGCTGCACACACACAGCCATACACACTGCCACAGTCACATGCAACCCCCACTCCCAGCCTCATGCCACACACATGTGCCTCACTGCCTGGCCCAGCCTGCCTCATGGCGGGACTCACATGGTGCTGCTGCCAAAGCAGGGGCAGCAAGGGAGGGAGCAGAGGTGGAGTGGAGGCTGCAACTTCAGCTGCCCCTGCCCTGTGCATAGATCAGGGGCCACGTGCCCACCTGGGCTCCCCAGCGCCACCTGTAAAGAAGCCACCAGGCTCTGAGTGTCCCATGGCCCAGCCTGGCCAGGGCCACATTCACCATGACTGGGGCCTCAGTCGGGCTGGGTCGTGGGGCCATCAGAGCCTGGCAGCTCATCAGGTGCGCTGTGCCAGAGAGCCCAGGGGGGTGGTGCAGGTCCCGCTCTTCTACGGTGCCCACAGTGGCCAGAGCCACCCACCCATGGGCCTGGAAGAGATGCTGAGCTCCCATGACCTGGCTCAACCTGTCTCCCCTGGCCCGTCTGGTGGTGGCAGCAGGCCACCGCACCCTCCTTCCCCTTTCCGCCCTCCACACCAGACTCCAAGCATGGCACCCTGTGACTGTGCATCCTGCCCCCCATATTCTGTGTGCCCCGTGGTCGCAGCTGGCAGTTGCTCCCCGCAGGGAGCAGGTCTGGGGGGGGCACCCCACCCCAAGGCCATGTGCTGCAGCTGGTGGGTGCCATCTGTGCATCCCTACACTGGCTCGCAGACACCCTGCACCCCTACGCTGCAGTCAGTGGGCAATCCCTGCATGGGGGGACCTGGCACATGGCCGCAGGGTGCCGTGTGGGAAGCAGGTGTGGGGGGTGGGTAAATTGTGCCCTGCCCCATAGCCACATGCTGTGGCCATGCATCACACCCCCCACAGGACTGCAAGCTGTGCCCCTCACCCCCCTCGCACAAAGGAGCACACCTTGGTCCCCACTGCTTCTGCCTCTGCCTCTGTCTCTGGCTTGCCTCACCTCACCTGTGTGCCTGTCAGTAAGACTCTGGGTAGTGCCTGCACAGTTGGACCATATTGTTACAGGCAGACAAACACACAGCTGGAAGTGCTATGGCTTTTATTATATTAGAATGTTGAAGATTGCCAACTTTCTCATCAGATGTATCAAAACTGAAAAGCATTGTTAAGTTTTTAGAAAACTACCAACAGCTATATTTCAACACCACTTAGTGCTGTGCTGAGTTGCATCTACACTGAGTAAGCCTAGTTGTACTCAGTGGCCATCCTTTATTAAATCTCTCAAAGGTCTTCAAGCATGCAAAAAAGTACTTCATTCAGCTGCTGTTGGAGGAGGGGCCAAATGTTATCCTCAAATAATCCACACTGACATTCTTGATGATAGCATCTTTTGGCTGAGAAACTCAGAAGTTTTACTGGTTGAGCCTGTCACTCAGGTCATTCAGAATATGGAAAGTGATAATTCTGCATTGCCTGAGACTAAGAAACATATTTGCAAGAATACTGAACAAAATCCAGTTACGAAAGCTTGAAGAGGAAAAAAAAATAGACAAACTAATATCAAGTGATCCCTCCAGTACGTAATTTTGCCTACTTTCTTGATCTACATTTCCTGGCTGTGACCTTTCTAATGCTTAGTCTGAAGCAGCTTGCAGCCTCATATTGGTTATTGCAAATTTTAAAGGGTATAAAAACAATTTACTCACTATGGTGAAGAGTGTTGTGTCCTCCTTGCAGTTGAATTATAATGATGACAGAAATACTTTTAACACTTGCATGCAGTGCGGAAAAAAATGCTCACTTACAGACATCATCCATTCAAAAACTAGGAATAAATTGAAACCTTCCACTGTCAAGATTGGGATGACTGTATATCACAATTTAAGATTAGAAAAGTAGATGAAAGATAAAGAGTTGACTTGATATTCAGAGAGGAAAGAGATACTGATGATGATGATGTAGATAATACAGTTGAAGTTGATGAAGATTATGCAAAGTAAGTGACGAATTGGCCTTCTGCCTACTTAGTATAACTGCATTTAGGTCTGACTTTTGTCTTGTATAGTTGCTATGTATGCTTTATTTTTGTTTGATTATTTTTATTATTTTAAATTTTGTAATTATTTAGACTGACCTTGGGTTTCTGGAATAAAAGACTAGGAAAAGAAGAAGAACTGTTCAGCCTTGAACATTGTTCACATTTATATTTACCTCACAGAGTTGATTACACTAATTTATTACATTTTTTAAAATTATATTTAATTGTTTCACAATAACAATTGGCTATTTTTTTTGTTCTTAACATAAGTATCAAACTGGTTGAAGTCTGAATCTCCATTTTTACTGTAACAATAAACTAATGTTTAAAATATTTAATTATTATTTGACAATATTTGACAACATCAGACTGGTCAAGTGACCAAATCAGTGCATCTATTTCATAATCTTCAACAAAAATGGACAAAACTTTGTAAACTCTATCCACAAATATATTTATTGTACTAGCTTGTCTTTCACTAGATACAGACTGTTAAAGTAGTATCCTTTTCTATGATGTGATGCCAATCACAAAGCAGTAATTTTTTCTCACCTAAAAAATCACCCTTGAGTGTGAAAAACATCTTTCCACGGCCTATGTTGTCTTTTTTATTAACTTAGCATTGTTTCCTACAAATATGGTTTGTCATTCACCAGATTTGAAATGTAGATTTAAGTTACACATAGTTATAAAAAGCATAGAACAGCACACACTGTACCACTGTTTAGACCAGAAAATGTTGTGTTGTTCCATAGATAAGAGCGCTATACAAGCAAAGCGCCATCAATTCTCCTTTAGGGATTCAGTCTCCGACGTTGCAATTCCTTCCACTTCTTTTTCCTCATTACCTTTCACAGTTCGGCTGCTATTCACTCTGATGTTTCCCACATGAGGCTGGAACCACAGAGTAATTCAATCCTGTTCCAACACAGGGTACAAAACCTTAATTTCCTACTGGCTCTGGAGAAATGTTGTCTTCCCTCTCTTAATATTTATATACAATATATGAAGGGATATTGTGTCTTTGACTTAGACATATCTCTTGCCTCATACTTAAACAATAGCTTGAAAAATATTTTACAAAGGAAAAAAAGATTGTTCATCTGGATGCCATTCATTATTATATTGCTATATTTTATACCCTATTAATAATATATACAAAATTTCTTAGTTGCTTTTACAGATGCATGGAAGCATATAGTATAATGCTTTTAAAGTATCCTGTTTTTAGATTTCTTTTAACAATTCTTGGCTCATGACAGTTCTCTTTAATAAACTATAGTTGCACGAGAATATAGGAACTATCTGGAATGTTGCTTAAGATTTAATAACTGATGGCATTGTCCATGTAGAGTTTTGATGGGTCAAGCACCTGTCACGGGGATCTGGTTGAGATAGCAGCATTATAAGTCTAAAACAATTTTGTAAGGCTGTTAGTGTGCAGTGCCAATAGGTTCTGGTTTCTGTTCTTTATTTTGGCCTTTTCTTTTCTTCGGCTGCATTTTGTTTTTGTTTTCCCGCTGTTCTCGGTTTTGTCTTCGGGATGCACGACCTTTGTTTTCTTGCCTTGTTTCCTTGCTTTCTTCGTTAGGCTTTCTCCTTTTCTCCTCTCTATTTTTTTTCCCTGGAACAAGACACATGGCACATTATGAAGCATTTTCATAACCTTTAATTCCCCTCATTTTGCCAACAGCCTGTAAAATTGTACCTGGTTACTAGCTCACAATGCTGATGGTTAAAACAGAACAGTAATATCATTGTCAGGTGAGCAGCAATGGATCCCCAACTACAGTAAATCAAATTCTGAGGCCAGATTCTTTATTTCCGTGTTGTGAAAAGTAGTTTGAGTCTGATACTCCACAAATAGCTGAGCGCTCCCTGGAATGGAGGAATTTTTAGCTAGCATAGGGTTTGATAGTTGGATGCTATGCTAACTTTTCCACCCTCCTACTCACGCAGAACATTGGCAAAGAGTGGTAAATCTGTGTTCCACAGATTGTTAACTGGTGTTTGGACTCCTGGGTCATTTATACACATACCTTTTCATTCTGGGATATGCCAGAGATCTAGCGGGTTGGAACAGACTCGATTAATCAAATAATCAAGTCTGCTCCACACGTGAACTGATGTGCACTGCACTGCATCACATGCAGTTGTATAAGTGGCGAAATGCATGTCAGCACACAGAAAATGGCAGCAGTGTGCTTTTGAACTAAAACACCTTTGAGGTGCTTTAGTTTAAAAGCGCGCTGCTGCCATTTTCTCAGTGCTGATGAACATTTTGCTGCATATACAACTGCACCAGATGCAGCGCCGAGCGCTTTTAAAAGCGCCCAATGCTGTGGCACAAGCACGTGTACAAATGCCCCTGACAACTAAATCAACTGGTGGAAGTTAGAGTTCCTCCTAAGCTACTATCTTAGGTCAGAGCCAGGAGCTAGAGCAAGTACAGTATTTGAGTGAGAGAACTGTAATCAGTGCCCTGATTATTCCCCACATCTGCTCTAGAGCTCTACTTGGCCTAGGATAAGCTCTGAGACTTAATGCTTTAAAATTCACCCCCTACTGCAGGGGATTTCCTGCTTTGCAGGGCAAACTGCTTAAAATAATATCAATTCCAGCACTGGTAGGAAAATCTAGTTAAACAAAATCTGAAAGCCCCAAGTGTTGAGCCTTTTACTCATTGATGCAAACCTTCTGTATTCAATAACTTTGCTTTACCGCTGTAAATCTTTCTGAGGATTTTGTTACAATTGGGGATCTCTTGAATAAAGTTTTCAGTCCCTTAAAGAACAGTGAAATGTTGCATACTGGCATTGGATTACATTGGTAATGTATTTATTCTTCTGGCTCTTATATTTACATTAGAAATACATGGGTATTTGAAATATTGGTCTAAACTTGGCTTCACAGACAAGCATCAAGCTGAGTGAACTTTCTGAGTCTGTCTGTACTTGAGCAGTCTTGGGGAGTGTATGGCTGAGCAGATCCCACCCCTCCCATTCACTAATGTGCTCCAGATTCAGAAAGTCGGCCTTGTCTACAGCACCTGCTCTCAGAACTCATCGACAAACCTAGAGTAACATTGCTCATGAACTTGCAGCTCTGGAGTGAATCAGAGGATGTGGGGAGGCAGGGCAGGTTCAGCCCTGTGCTTCCCAAAACCATCTGTTAATGCAATATAGACATTTTACATGAGAAAACAGTTCTGTGTACTGTGACCTATGAATTAAATTCACCTTTGTATACAGAAGTCCCACTGATCCCCTCAAAGCACAGTGTGACTGAGGCTACAGCAGTATAGTTCAGAGGCTCTTCTGGTGATTTCCTTCATAAGACAGGGGCTTTTTTCTTTATGAGAGCTCTCATGAGGCACCTAGGCAAAATTCTGCTTTATGACATCAAGGAAACAGTGCGTGTCCAAAATAACTATTACACTTTAAAGTGAAAATATTCCAGGTCAGATATCACAAATGCCTATGGTCAAAAATACTCTGGATTTTCCCTAGAAAACACACAGACAACTAAACCTGATTATTAGGTGATAGTTTTCCTGGTGTGTTTCAGATAGAGAAGGATATGCACACAGGAGGAACCCTGTCTCTTGCCTATGGTACTCTGAGGACAGGCTGAAAGCCAGTTCAGGAGATGAAGATGGAGGGGTATGGCTTTCGTCAGAGGGAGCAACACCAGGGCTGTCAAAATAGGGGAAAGGAAGACAGAGAAGAGCAGGGAAGGTAACTTGTATGATGGGGAAAGGCAAAGACTAAGAGTAAGAAAGGGATATGTTGCAACCTTTATGTGCTGTGTAGTTTCCTGGCTTGTCTCCCAGAAATGCTCTGCAGGTCTTTCTTCTACAACTTTAGACATTTGAACTGCTGTTTACACTCCAAAATTACTTGAGTGATTTTTGATAACCAGACCAAAATGAACAAACAAACAAACCAAAAGTATAAAAGCCTCAAGCCCCGAAAGCCTCAAGCCCCCACAAATACCACAACCCTCTTAGCTGCATGGTGACTCTCTGAATGGCAGTTCTTCTGCAATTTGCACAGTGATAGGGGGAAAGCAGCTGTCATCTAGGGAATGCATACCCAGCTCTCAAACAGAGCAGAGGTCCTGTCTCAGGGTGACTGTGCTTCAAGCCCAGTTTTGATAATATATATATAGGTTTCAGTAACAATTTTGAATTCCGTTCCAAAAATTCTGTAAAGACTGCTGACTTCAAATTAAATGTTATTTTCATGGAAATCATCCAGAAACTCAGTGTTTGACATTGTTCACTTGGTGATTGTCCAACATCTTACAGCTGTGACCTCCCAACCACAATTCTTTGGACACAGTGGAAAGATATCCTATCACTTTACAGTCCAAAAGCTGGTGAATGAGGTGGACTGCCGTATAAGTGAGACAAATATTAGAATATACATGTTAAATGTACATTAAGATATCATTGCTAGTTTAAATGCAAATATTTAATAGATAAGATGCTACCAGCTGCTCCAGAATAAACATTGTGGACCAAAGAAACTTTGATGGGACCATAGTACATCAGACTACAGTAAGGATGGACAATTATTTAGGTCTGTGGGCCACAAAGCTGCTTGGCGTGGGGGAAAAGCAGCTCTTCCCCCTCACCACTGTTGTGTCCTTCTTGCTGCAGCTGCCCAGAGCCCGTGTCAGGGCTGCCCTGCAGCACTTTGCTGCTGTCACCACCGCCTCCGGGCTGCCCAGCAGGACAGTGGTGGCAGTGCAGAGGAGCCGCAGGGCAGCTTGGGCACGGGCTCTGGGCAGTTGCAGAGGAGGCTGGCAGCGCTGAAGGGGAGGGCTGCTTTTCCCCTGCACTGAGCAGCAGCTTCTGTCTGACTGCTACTGCTGCTGTTGTAGCATAGGTAAGCAAGTCTGGCGCAGGCGTGGGGTGGGCCAGGGTCAGGGCTGTGTGTGAGTTCTACTAGTCAAGAGCTGGTCCTCTCTGCTGGGCCGACTTTGGAGCATGTGCAGGGAGGGCTGGGGTTTGGGGCTGTGTGCACAGGTTCCTGCCAATATCATGAGGATAGGGCCAGTGGCAGCGGCAGCTGAAAGGAGCTGCTGCTGCCTGGGCTGCCTAGAAAGGCAATCCAGCAATGGAGTTACCCCATACCCACTGCATGGCCAGAGGGTGGCAGGACAAGCCATAGGCTGATGATGCCTGAGCCAGGTGTGACCAAGGGACCCACTGCAAGCTGGAGAAAGTCCCTCTGTGAGTCAGATTCAGCCCAAAGGCCATATTTTGCCCACTCCTGAACTACAGGGTTCCAAACTTTAAAATCTTTACAAAACTGCCCTGATTTTTCTGTGATTTTGTTTCAGAAGTAAACACAAAGAAAAAGGTCCGACGATGTTGAAATGTGCTATTTTGACTTATTTGGACAGGAATATATGAATTTTTCATTGAAACTACTTCAGGGGTTTTGTTTTATAGAAGTTTGGATTACATAACGCATACTAAGAGGCAACGCTCAAATGAAGCATTGTCATCAAAATAAGACATTTCAATTATACCCAAACATTTGTTTTTAATTTTTACTGTCAGAGGATTTTAACATTTGTCTATTGTGTTCCTGCAAATAGCTTTTTCTGTGCCACTCTTTTAAGCAACTTTTGACATGATCCACTGTGAACAAGCACATATTGCTCCTTCTGTGAAGCAGGCTTTGCACTAGAACTCACATTTCTCTTGCTGTTGTGAAACAAGTAATCCTAAAAGAGTCAGTTCTGCACTTTTTTTTACAGCAACCACACATTTTCCACCACGCAGACCTGATGCTTTAACTCCTTTCACTGCTATTTATAAAAACAGTGAACAGTATGTGATGGCATTATGTTGCTCATTTTCTTTTCTGTTCAACTAGGATTGTATACTTTATTGACAAGTAATTGTTGGAGCATTTTAAGCCATTTGAGCTGAATGCTAATGTACATGTTTCTTGCTGCTGATATACGCCCCAAAAGATTTTCACTATTAAACGACAGTTTTCCTCATTTAATATTATACAGATCCTGGCTGCATCTACATGTGCAATTAGTGCTATATGGGTTTACTGCACAGTAATTTACTGCATAGTAAAGCTGCCCTGGGCAAGCATTTACACATGCGGCCTTTTGGGAGCGGATTTGTTCCTCATGTGGCACTATCCTGCCCCCTCCTTCAGCAGCCAGGGGGAGCTGGAAGCTCCTGCTACAGCTGCTTGTGGTTGGGAGCCCACTCTAAAATCCCTGTGCAGTGCTCCCTAGCCACCTGCATTTCTGGCTTGGAGCAGCCTGCATTGCCCTCTGCAACTGTTGCCAGAGCCTGCTGCTCCAATCCCAGGCTCCAAGAGCAATGACCTGTTCCCTGGGCTCCTGCTTGCAATCCTGCTCACCATGGTTCACCACCATAGCAATTACCTCCTGGCCCAGGACAGAATCATCCCTGCCTGCCCTTCTGTGTTATGTGGCTCAGGGGGCTTGGAGAAGGGGTTTGTCTTCCCACCAGCTCTACATCCCAGTCAGCTGGGAGCTGCAAGCTCCCTGAGCCCTGGACTGGGTGCAACAATGGAAATGGGCTAGCCTACAGGGAGAGAAGGGAGTTATGGGTCTGGAGCAGCTGCAGCAGATACTGCTAGGAGCCAGGCCTGTCTTGGCCTGGGAAGGGGGGGAGGGAAGGCAGGCTGCTTGCAGCAAGTACCCAGCAGCCCACCTACTCCTGCAAAGTGAGTGGAGATGGAGGGATCAACCAGTAGATGCCTGTGCCAGGACCTACTTGGCTGACTTACCTTGGTCCCTGGGCACCTGTGCATGCACAAGTCCCGATCTGAGGCCAGGCAGATTATAGCCCATCTCAGAAATGTTGCAAACATCCTCTTTCTCCTGGCTCTGCAGGTCCAGCAATTGCATGCAGGGGAGAGGAACCAGATGTGTGTGGGGATGCATCATCACAGTCGCTGCCAGACTCGGTCAGGGCCCTCAATATGTGTCGTCCCCAACAGTAGCAGACCCAAGACCAAACCTTGCTGCTGGACTGGCTAGTCACCATGGCAGAGGAGCATCTGGGGACTCACAGGCCTGGCATGCAGAGGACCTTGCATGCGAGTAGGAGAGGGTCATATGCAAGAGGGAGAGGGACCAGGCAGACTGAGTTCTGGGACAGACTTCTGGCCCTTCAGGAGAGGCATGTCTTGCGGCATATATCACCATCAATAAGATGGTTGAGGCCCAGGAGCAGCAGGCTGCCATGGTGGCCACAGCAGTGGAGGCCATGGAAGAGCTCTGGGTGCAGGGTGGGCAGGTTACTGGGATGTGGGTCCCATCCAGGGCCCTGATGCACTGGGGGAAGCCCAGGGCATGGAACTCCACCACCACTTTTAGGTGGTCATGCAGCTGGAGCACGGTGTGCTCCAGCATGTCCTGAAGAGCACTGCTGACCTCCAGGATGGCCTCCCTAGCAGTTGCCTTGTCCACAGCAAAGAGGTGGGTGTACTGGCTGGTGGCAATTGCTTTCATCCTGCCTGCTGCCATGTCCCCAGCTCTAGCCCCACCTGCCCCCTGGCAGCCACCCACCACCCAGCCACAAACCCCCCAGTGGGCTTGGGCTGAGGTGCAGTGGTGCCTCCGGTGGCCAGGTTCCCCTGTCCTTGCACCTTCCCCAGGTCCCCTGCCAGCTGCCCTCTGCCCACATGGTCCTACCCCTGGCTCTCATCCTGGCTCCATGTGGCCTTGGAGCAGGAGCTTCAGGCAGTGGGACCAGCACCACATATGGGCCCTGCTGGTCCTGGCCACTGGCTACAGGATGGGGAAGCAGGCGCAATGGCAGAGCAGCAGCTGACCTCACCCCCAAGTAAGCTCCCTGCCTGCCAGCCTCACCACAGTATGCACAAACACGGTGGTGCAAGGAGGTTAGGGTGCTGGGAACCTGACCCTGGGCTCTGCCTCATAGGCACCCCCACCTCTTTATCCCCAATTCCAGGAGGACACACACAACACACTGTACATAGTCTAGAGTGGGAAGAGGGTACTGTTTTGGTGGTGGGTGGGATGGTTGTTGGAGGGGCTCTGTGGGTCAGGACGAGGGGCTCTGTGGTTCGGGTGGGAGGGGGGTCTCTTATTGGGGAAGGAGGGAGACAGGGTTTGTTGTTCAGGGGAGGATGGGGTCTGTGCTTGTGGATGGGGAATAAAGTGCTTTTGAGAAAACTGCAGTGCGGGTGGTGATGGGGATGCATGGTGGGGCTGGGCTCCATGGCCAACCATCCAGGTGACCTACAGAAAAGAGTGCAGGAGCAGGTAGTCTGCCAGCACCTCTCACACCCAGTGCTCTGGTCCCTGCTGCCAGGTGTGTGGCTTTCCCAGGGCCTCGTGGTGGGGGCCCCGTCGCTGTTTGTGGTGCCACAGTTGGTGCTGTCAGCACCAGGCATTGTCCACCCACTGTGTCTCCTTCACCCATGCCTCACAGAAGAGCTCCCTTCTGGCCTCAGATGTTATACAGCATGCAGGCTGCAATGATGACCTGAGGGCTGTTGGCTTCTGTGACCTTGAAGCAGACAGAGGAGGTGTGCCAGTGTTCCTTCAGCCAGCTGAAGTTATGTTCTACCAATGCATGGGTCTTGGCCAGGCATCTGTTGAAATGTGGGAGGAGGTGGGACTGTTACCTAGCCCAGCTGGAGGCTCAGCACACCTGTTGTGATGTGCCTGCTCCCCACCAGGGCTGCCCTGCAGGGTGGAGTTGCAGAAGATGTAGCCATTGAGTTCTGCCTATCCAGCTGGTGCATGTGGTGGTCAACAATGGTCTGCAGCACAATGGAGTGAAAGTCTGCCAGCTGTAAAAAGGGCAGTTGCTGCAGGGTGGACAGGTTACTGGGATGTGGGTCCCATCCAGGGCCCTGATGCACTGGGTGAAGCCCAGGGCATGGAACTCCACCACCACTTTTAGGTGGTCATGCAGCTGGAGCACACCGTCCTGAAGAGCACACCGTCCTGAAGACCATGTCCTGAAGAGCACTGCAGACCTCCAGGATGGCCTCCCTAGCAGTTGCCTTGTCCACAGCAAAGAGGTGGGTGATGTAGCATAGGCTGGCAGGCATGGCCAGCTTGAGCACAGCAATGGCCATCCAGGTCTCCATCGGGTTGGTCAGCTTCATGGTGGTGGCCTCACACTTCAGGTGCAGGTGAAGCTGATCAAGGAGCTCCTGGAAGGTAGCCTGGGTCATCTGAAAGGACTCCTGCCACTTCTCGTCATCCCAGGTGCTCTGGGCAATGTGCAACCACTAGTCCTGGCTGGCTAGGCAGGCCCACAGGCAGCAGGGTTGGAGCACTTGGAGCTTGTAGATGACACCAGTGGCGGCATCCACATAGTGATTATTGGCTTCTCTTGAAAAGCCCTCAGCAGCCCTCTTGAAAAACTAGGCCTGCTCTCTGTTTCCTAGCCAGCCACTTCCCTGGCCAGAAGAACCACGCACAGTGCAGGGGCAGCAAGTGGCAGCTCTCTCCTTGCTGCCGCTGCCTTTCTGCACTATGGCTGCTCCAGTCCCTGCCCCTGGCAGTGATGACCAGTGTCCTAGGATCCTGCGCTTGCCTTGCTGGTCTGCTGCACCAACTGCTGCCTGGCCCATGGCCATCTGGGCCCTCCTGGCTCCCCCATATGCAATGACTGTCTGCCCAGCCACAGAATGCCAACCCAGGGCTGCCACCACTGTGCAGCTGCTGTTTGGACCCCATCTGGATGGCTAGACTCTGGCAGGGAAGGCTGCTGGATGCCACTGCCAGGGCTGCCCTTGCTCTCCTGGGCCTCCAGCCCTGCCACCTCTGGGCTTTCTGGGTCACTCAGAACTGGTGACTGCATATTGTCCAGCATACCTAAGATGATGAGCAGTGGCTGGAGGTGTTCTGGATGACCCAAGCCACCTTCAGGACCTCCTGGAACAACTCCAGCCACACAGTTCTACCCCATCCCAGCAGACATCTGGCTGGCTCTTGCCCTGCTCAAACTGGCCATACCTGTCAACCTCCATTTTTGTGGCCCATCTTTTTGGGGTGTGTAAGACCACTGCCAGGAAGGCCTCTTAGAGGTGTCCAGAGCCCTAGAGGATGTGTTGGGGAACATGGTGCTTTGAGTGCATGACCCCATGGCAGTAGTGGTGGGGTTCCTCCAGTGCATCAGGGCCTTAGACAGGATCCACATCCCCATCACCTAACTGACCCATGGCTACTGCCCTTACTGGAGAGCCTTTCACTTGGTTGTGCTCCACCACATGTGGCACCTTCATTCATGTGAGTGCTGGCTGGTCCTGCTGGCATGCCCCATGATGCCCACATGTTCTGCAACTCCATCTTGCCAGCCCTGGTGCAGAGTGGCCGCTTTATGCTGGGGGTGGCAGACCTGCAGCTGAGTGCCATGGTATTCCTGTCCCTCCTTATTGGGGACCTTGCCTACCCACTCTTGCCCTGGCTCATGCAGCCCTACACCATCCAGTGGGACCAGCACCAGCCCCAGTTTTACTAGTGCCTGGGCCAGACCTGTACCCTGATGGAGTGTGATTTCAGCCACCTCAAGGGTGCTGGCACACACACACCGCCCAGCTTGTATTCATGGAGGACAACTTGCCTTGAGTAAATTGTGAAGCCTGTGTGTTGCATGACATCTGTGAGGCCTGAGGGAAGCTCTTCTATGAGGCCTGGGTAGATGAGACATCTGGCAGCCAAGGACAACTAGTGCCTGGCAGTGGAAGCACCACCTGCAGTGACAGCGCCAGCAATGCCCACCCCTGCTGAGCTGCCAGGTGAAGTGTACAGCTGCCACTGGGAGCCAGGGCGCTAGGGCACCAGGTATGAGAGGAGCTAGCTGACTACCTCCTCCCATACTCCCTCCTGTAGCCTGTCTGGACCACTGCCCACTGACCCCCCATCCTCCTCTGGCCACTCTCAGCACCACACTCACTGCAGACACTTCTCAGAATAACAAGTTTTTATTCTCCTTATGTCAAACAGACCCCTTCTCCCCAACAAACAGCGCTCCTATCTCTTCACCAATAACAGATCTCCCCCTGACTGATCCACAATAAAACACCCTCCCCCCCTGTGCAAACTATTTACAAAGTGCTTTTGTGTGCCATTCTGGCATGGGGGGGACAGGGGGTGGTGAGGTGTGGGTTCCTAGAGGGCAGAGTCCAGGGACGGACAGCCAGCCAGCACCCCAGCCTCTGACTGTTCCCCCATGGTTGTGCAAGCCACAGTGATCCCAGTGGGTTGGGGGCTCATCCAGGGGCAATGGCAGCCGGTGGTCCCCTAGTGTAGGCAGCTCCCCCCCGGCATTCAGTGTCCAGGGCCAGCAGGGCTGTCGTGGAGCCAAGGCAAGTGGTGGGCCTGGATCCAGGCAGGAGAGCTAGGTGACAGGAGACCTGGAGTGGGGGCCAGTCCAGCACTTCCTGGCTGGTAGATGCAGCACAGGACCTCCTCCCAGGCCCACATGGGGGCCTGTTGCTGGGCAGCAGGTGGTTGCTAGGGGACAGGCAAGGCTAGGGTCAGGAGCCAGACAGTGGGCAGTATGAAGGCGACTGCCAGGGCTAGGATGATGTCCAGCACCTGGCAGTCACTGTCCGTGATCTGCGCTTCCCTGGCCAAGACTACGGTCTGCTCCTACAGGGCCTTCACCCACTTGTGCTCCAGGGTCAGGAGCTGCACCCAGAGTGCCCAGTCCACCTGGTCCTCTGTGTCCTCATGGACTATGTCTTCCACCCAGCAGGCCCATGTGTCCACCAGGTGATCCCCCGCAGCCATCACCATCTGGTCCAAGAGGATGGTGTGGTCCTGGGTCTGCCTCTGGTGAGCTGGTGTATCTGCAGGGCCCCAGCTGTGGGCAGCAGTGACCCTGAGGCCACATCCCAGTTGCCAACTGCAGCCTCTCCTCTGCGTGTAGCTGAAGGACCTGCAGAGCCACAAGACACAAGCTGTTTGTGAGAGTTTGCAACATTTCTCAGAGAAGATGCTCTGTACCAGGGGCCATATGCTGCCCAGCCTCAGATCATGGGTTAGGTATGCATGGGTGCCCAGGGGCCATGGCAAGTCAGCAGGGCTGGACCCAGGTGGCCACTGGCTGATCCCCTCCATGCCCATTTGCTCTTGAGAGGCAGGTGGGCTGCTGGGTGTTGGTTGGAGGCAACCATGGAGGGACAGGTGAGGTTCCTGGCAGCACCAGCTGCTGTGGGTCCAGACCCTTCTACCCCTCCCACTTCTTCTCTTGCAAATCAACCACTCTCCTGTTCTGTCACCAAGCCTACGGTGCTCAGGCTCAGGGGTGTGGGACTCCTGGATGACTGAGATGAGGAACTACCCACTTCCCTGGCCTCCTGATAGGGGGCCTCTCAGGGGAGGTGCCCTGGGACCAGCCCCCACCCTGCATCAGCACTGTGCCCTGAACGTGCCCCTGCTGTGCTTGTTGTGGGTGCTGTGTGAGGAGCTGTTTGTGCAGACTGAAGGGTGCTCGATCCACTATGCCCTTCTGCTGCTGATTACCTCTGCCACTGCCTAGAGGGCTACCTGTGGCTTTACTACATCTCCCTACCCCTGACAGCCGAGGAGGACATTGCTGCCAGAATCAATGCATTCCTCGGCATGTGAAAGGCCCATGTCCACTGAGCTGTGGGGGCATGGGCTGCTCAATAAGTTTTGCACTGTCTCCCACCTCCACATCGGCTGTGGCGGTTAACCTGGGACTAAGGGAGTGCAGCCAGCCTAGGTGGGGAGGGAAAGGGAAGACAGGGACAGGGCAGTGGCAGGGGCTGAGGTACAGGGACAGGGGTAGGGGTAGGGAGGGCCCTGGGCTTACCACATGGTCGGGGCTGGCATGGCTGATGGCTTCGCTCAGTCCCAACTGGTGGCGACGGTGTGCGGCTTTGGGCGGGGTCCTTGGGTGCAGTGTACAGGTGCCCAGCCAGGGGTTCCCCCTCCAGGAAGGAGCTGGCGCTGCTGGCAGTTAGCAGTTACATGGCCAGTTGTGCCTTGTGGTGGGGGCTGAGGCTGCTGAGCTGTCAAGGCAGGTGCTAGCTAGGCTTCCCAAGCTGCTGGTGGAGGCTGTGGCCAGGAGCTCAGCGGGACAGGCTGCTGGAGGCCTGAGGAACTCCCCTGGTGACATATCACTGCAAGAGCCAGGCCGGGGCAGGGGCTTGGGCAGGCCACTCATGCTGCTGTACATAGCATAGCTGCAGCCTGGGCTCTGGGGCATGAAGATCGCTGTCAGTTGCCACATGAAGGGCATGGACATACGGGCACTCCCTGATCAGTGATTGTGGTCAGTAATGGTAACACACTGTGCTCACAAGGCCTTGACCTTTATGTGGCACTGCCTGCAAACCAGTTACATCTATACTCCCACATCCAGCCTGACAGCCCTTTATACACATGGGTGTTGGAGCACCTACCCTGCATGAATTGCCACTGCACCAATGCCTTGCCCCACAGTGCCACAAGGTCATGAGCATTCTCCATGGACCAGTTGAGGCCCCGGGTGGTGGACATGGGTGTTGGTGAGGATGAAGCCATCAGGGCTCCTGTGCTGGCTCTCCAGGACCCCAGATAGCTGCCTCTGTGCTGCCAGGCCTGGGCAACTGCCTGCAGTGGCCAGTGCAGGGGCACAGCATGGGACTGGCAGCAGTGCAGCGAGGCAATGTCCTACAGCACCTGCAGGCTCTGGGCAGGCTGCTGGGAGTGGGCTGTGGGCAGCTGGAGCTAGCCCCAGTGACCAGGAGTTGCCTGCACCTGGGCCTGGGTGCTAACAGGCTTGGCAGGAGTCTGCAGCACCCTGTGTGCCTGGATGGTGCAGGCCTGGCAGCCACGCAGGAGTGGCACCAGGGTGCAGGCAGGCTGGTGTTGCTAGCCAGGCCCGCACAAAAATGTCTGCAGGCTTTTAATGTCTGAGACTGTGGTTGCCACGGGGGCGGCCCAGCCCTGGGGCAGGAGAGGCTTCCAGCCTGAACCCTGGGACTAGCCTCAGGCTGACCCCCTACTGGCAGGGCTGACTGGGAGCAAATTTGCTCCCAGTTGGCAGCTACATGTGTGTTACTACACCGTAACTACTCATGACAAAGTTTGCTACTAGCATTTGCAGGGAGCATATTTACTTGTGAGTAACATCATTTAGTGCACAGTAAGCATGTACACATGTTGATGTACGTGCTTGCTTCTCAGTAAAGTACACTACTGCTCAGTAAAGCATCTTGTGTAGACATGCCCTCTGTGTAGAAGCCTGAACAGATGGTATTTTTACATCAATGTAGGAAGCAAAGCAGGTAGACATGCAGCTATCCTGCAGTTTGTGCACAAAATAAGTGGCTATTACAGCAACCTACCACTAGGTGACAGGGAGTATGAAATAGTAAGTTTGTTCTGAACATTTGCTGCTGCTCTACCACTTCTACCAGTGGAGCTTTGCCTTTAATTCTGTACTGGATTAAAGGCAATTTTTTACAGTGTATGGTCTTATGTCATCTGTCTGCTCCTTTTTGCTTCAGTGTAAGAGCCAATTCCACCAGAAGAAACTTGTCATTTGTCCAAGCCCTACAAAATGGGGATCAGTGTGTCTGTGTGCAAATAGCAATATAAATACACAGAAAATAATAGAATCTCTTTACAAAGTTAAACTGCTTCCAAGGAAATGTGCTGGCAGATGGGTGGCACTGGTAAGCACGTATTTCCTGAAGAACAGCATATAAATCTGCATGTTGGTTAATTTTGCATTAGCCAACTTAAATTGATACACTCCTTCTTAAAAGTTTTCAATGTTCTTTTACTCCTAAAACTGTTTTCTGGCTTAAATTATATAGAATTCTGGGGAGGAAGGAAAAATAGCTGAAGGAAAGCAACGTTTGTCTCAACCATCCAAAACAAAATGGGACAAAAACTGAAGAAAAAAAAATTAAGAGGCTTTAGAGAATAAAGAGCTAATTTTTGTATTGTAACTAATATTCTCTGCTTTGACATGCAACATCCAACATTATGTTAACTTAGATATTTTTGAGGATGAAAGAAAACAAAGTTGTGTTGCATTGAATCAAATATACAAGTAAAATTATGTACATTTTTTACAAATGAGAAATGGTTGAAAAAGTTAGTGTACTGGGGTGTTAGAAATATGTTCTTCCTAAAATACAGACCAGCAATAGTTTTTGTAGGAAAAGTTTGATGGAATCATGAAAACAAATGGAACTCATGTCCCTGTTTTGAACAATTGAATTCGTCCTGTTGCATATTACATTTCCTTGCTGAATTATTAGGAAAAAGCCACCAGGGGGCACTTGAGAGCTTTTCTTGGTCATTCTTTTGGTTGCTCAAGCTAGGACTTCTTTTACACTGTAAAAGCAGAAATTTACATTTTTAAATGGGAATAGTAAACTTTTACTTGTAGAGAGGTCCCTCTAAGTTACGGCTTAAATAAATAGAGTCATGTAGATGAAGATTCCTTTTCCTATGCTATATTTGCTAATTACCTTGAAGTCTTCCATTTCGAATGATTTCAGTCTAGAACCTCTTTAATATTATATTCACTATTATCTTTTCTATTCATGACTATCTATATTTTGGGCTAATTTTAGAATTCTGGTAGGTGGATAGAGAAGGTGGCATGTTTTCCTGGGACATGTTCATATCATGACTTCCTGGCTGGTTGCAACACTGAGCTATAACAATGCCCTAACAAAACATACCTGGTTATTGCTTATTGCTTTAATAAACCCATGTGATGAATACAAGGAGGATATGTCATTGTGACTTTAGCTGGCCAACTATTCTCCAGAAGAACACTTTTTCTGTTGGAAAATGCCAAAGGATCAAAATCAATTATTCTGAGGAGTAATTATTCTGCAGTAGAATGTCCACGTGGGGAGGTTTTCAAGAACACCTACATCCCACAGAGTTATTCCAGTCAATCTCACAGTGTTTACAGGGCCCAATATAAGCACTATTAAAAATAACTCTGCATAGTGAAGTAAGAGAAATTTAGATTGGAAAATAGGAGGAAATTTTTCATGATAAGGGTAGTTAAGCATTGAAAGATATTATCTAGAGAACTTGTGGAGTGTTTGTAAGTTTTTAAGATCAGGTTAGAAAAATGGTTGTCAAAGAAGATTGAGACAAAAATGATCCTGCCTTGAGCAGCCAAGTGTACTAGTTGACTTCCTAAGGTCTCTTCCAGTCCTACTTTCCTACAATTCTAGGGCTAGGGACAGAAATTACACATAAACCAGTTTAAGTGTTCAGAAATTGGTTTAAACCTGTAACAGAATATCAACTCAGTGCACATAATCCTATCGTGCATTCACAGGTGCATCTCAAGTACGGCCAAGGAGGTGATCCTCCCACTCTACGCGACACTGGTCAGGCCTCAGCTGGAGTACTGTGTCCAGTTCTGGGCACGCCACTTCAAGAGGAATGTGGACAACATGAGAGGATCCAGAGGAGGGCCATGCACATGATCCAGGGACAGCAGGGCAGACCCTACAATGAGAGGCTATGGGACCTGAACCTGTTCAGCCTCCACAAGAGAAGGCTGAGGGGGGACCTGGTGACTGTCTATAAACTCACTAGGAGGGACCAGAAGGGTTTGGGAGAAACCTTGTTTCCCCTAGCGCCTCCTGGGATAACAAGGAATAACGACCACAAGTTGTTGGAGAGTAAGTTTAGATTAGACTTCTGTAGGAACTACTTCACAGTTAGGGCAGCTAGGATCTGGAACCAACTTCCAAGGAAAGTGGTGCTGGTTCCTACCCTGGGGGTCTTTAAGAAGCGGCTCAATGCCTACCTGGCTGGGGTCACTTGAGCCCAGTTTCCCTCCTGCCCAGGCAGGGGGTCGGACTGGAAGATCTGCAAGGTCCCTTCCAACCCTACTTCTATGATTCTATGATAAACCAATTTCAAAATGGCCAAAATTGGTTTAAGAAAAACCTGGTTGAATGCAATATCAGACTTAACTGATTTAGATCAAACCCATTTATGGAACTTCTATCGCAGACCCTTTCCTGGTTTAAGTTAAACCAGAGACCTCCAGAATCCCAGCATACTTTTCAGCCATGGGCTGGACTGTACTGTCTGCTGCAGATGACAGGACTAACTCTGCCTCTCTCCTCTCTAGCCAGAGCAGGGATGGGGGCACAGCCAAATACCAGCCTGCTATGGCTCCCTAAGGCAAAGAGAGCAGGGAGGGAGTTTATTCCGCTCCTCCCTCCCCTCTTCCCTTGGGGACCATAGGCGGGAAGAGGGGCCAGTGGCTTGCAGCTTGGGTTAGGGCCATGGGAGCTGTGTGGCCACGTTGCTCCCGGCTCCCCATGCCCAGGTGGAGTGGGGCTGTCATGGAGCTGTAGCCATCTGGGAAGGGCCCGGTAGGGCCAATCTGGCCTGGGCCATGAGGGCAGTGCCCTTTCCATCTAGCTGTGACTCCACGATAGCCCGGCTCAGCCTGGGTGCTGGGACTTGGGAGCAATGCAGCCACATAGCTCCCATGGCTGCAAGCTGGGCAGCAGCCTGTTAGGAAGGGCCCCTCCATGCCCACCCTTAGCTGTGCCCATGACCTGAGCTAGCTCAGCTCACCCTGCAAGCCAGGGTGAGGATTGAAACCCCTCCCCAGTAATGTTTAGCAGCCGGGGGTGGGGGTGGGGGTCAGGGCCTAGCCATGCCCCCAGGTCAGCTTCTCTCCAGGCTTGCAGGTGCTGCAGAAAGGAAGGGAGGGCTTCCTCTAACACCCGCTGGTATCTAACCTAAGCCACTGCAGGCATGTGCTTGCATTTCTGGAATCAACAGTGAATGTCTATTCACTTGCAAATCAGTTTAATTTATGCAGGTTAGACTAACCTGCAAAGATTGAATCTACTCAGGCTCAGGCTTTTTGAATGTCTGTCCCTAGTCTAAGTCTGTGTACAAGGTACCAGTCGGAGAAGTAGTTCACCTTGAACTGTGATGGTGAAAATAATTTAGTATACAACATACTTACACAATAAATCTGACTTCTTGAAAGTGCTGCATTTCTGTCAATGCAATTTGTAATTCATACTCCATGAAATCCCTAAACATTTATGTAATTCATATTGAAAACATCTTTGAATATGTAGCTACTTAATAGGTAACCCCAGAGAAAGTTTAACAATATTTCATAGATGTTTTTTGATGGGCAGTAAGGGATTTGGTACTATAAATACTACCACATAAGAAAATGCACCACACCTCAAATGGTACTGTGACAGACTAAGCAAAGCACTAGTCCAGACCTGTTGTATTCCCGTTACTACTACAGACAACTGAGAGCAGTTTATCTGTTTGCATATTCCCACAAATACACAACAGGAAATTGTTCTTCTGCAGTGCCTTCTCACTGTATCACAGATTTAGGTTTCCATTTATTAGGGTTGGTCTTTGGAGGAGGGGAGAGAGAAGGATTTTGTATTTCAAAGTTTTATCAGGGGGTAAAACTGAAAGGAAAGGAAACGTTTTTGACTGAACCCTGAAGTAGAGAACCAGGCCTTATGAATTTCAAATAGTGGAATATCTGTGCAATACTTTTGTATTGTAGATAAAATATGTTCCAGTGAATAGGCTTGGATTGTCCATCCTGTAGATCTCCAGAGCTGTGCCAAAACCTCAACAAGTGGCAAGGCATCTCAACATAGCCATTTACTTCTGCACTTCTACACAACTGCCCCCTCTAGGCTCCTAGATAGTATGGTTCTTACAGGAACTACATCTCCAGGAGCTTCCTAAGCATGGTTTCCCTGGGGACTGTCTGGGTTGCCCATGGTAAGGCTGTTGGGGTCAACCCAGTGCTGGTCCCCACCTCTCCTACCCCCCCTGAGGTATCTTGCCGTGCACCAAAGTACATGTGGCATGGGCATTCCTCAGGGACAAGTAACTGTGGTGCAAGGTGCTACTTGCCCCACAGCTACTTGTCCCCAGGGAACCAAACATCTGCACTTGTCTGGATGCGGCCAGTAAGATTGCTTGCTGCCTTAAAGTTACATGTATATTTAAGTGCTTTGCTGGATGAGCTATTCAATGGTAGGTTCAGATTGTATCTTCACAACTCTTGGGAAGTGTGAGGGTAGGAGTTCCTCAGGCCATCTTGAATGACAGCTTGCTTTTGTACAGCATTTGCCTCTCTTATCACTGTTGATCATCCTGTACTATAAATCCTTCCATTATGCTGGTCCATACAGTCAATTTCTTAACTTAACTCTCTTAAATAATACCAAATCTTTCAACCTGCACATAATGAGTAAAATAAATCATGAGCAGACATCATAAGAATGTGTGTGACGAATCCAATTAAGAATTCCCAGTGTAGGGAATTGTAATTGGAAGAGTAAACCTCATAAGATTCACTGCCGCCAATGATTTTTGTTCCTGGGTCAGATTCAGGTTCCCTCTAGTCCACTAATTCAATATGGTATAAATTCATAGGTCCTTTCCCACTTCCCAGAAGAAAGACCTATTTTCTGGAATGGTATGAACACTTAAATGCCTGTGCTCTCATAGAATTTCACAAAGGTCTGCCAGAAAAACAGTATTAAAGAACCCTAAAAACCCAACGACCCAAAAAAAGACTGTCCCTGCATCCACAAACCTTCAGACACTATCTCTTGTGTAAAGCCCTGCTTAAGTTTAACCAGTTCAGCTTCTTCTGCAGTGATTATTTTATTCCAAGTTACGGGTAGCTGTGACAGAGCGTCGCTTGGGGCCACCCTCAATGCGGCCCCTGCACCTGTCTCTGGGCAACCGCCCGCCTTGTCTTTGATGTTAATTAATTAGCAGGAGGCTGCCCATGTCCTTATACTGCCCCCTCCACTAGGGGGCACTATCTGCGGCTCCTTCCTCCCCAATACCGCAGCCCAAGCCTCGCAGATGTCAACTCAGTCCCTGCGCCCCACTTAGGCCTCTCCATAAGATGGTCCTCTTCCTGGGGCTTGCAGTGCCCAACTTGGGCTCACCAACAAATGCGACTCCCTGCCAGGGACCCCCAACGCCCGCATCTGGGCTTCTCAATGTTGCCCCTTCAGGCTTCTCAGCGTTCACTGTGCCCAACTAGGGCTTCCAACCAAATGCCCCCTTGTGGGGCTGGGGGGTCTATGCACCCCCGCGCTGCTGCGCCCTCACTGGCGCTAGACTGAGGCTCCCTGGTGCTAGGGTCCTACACCTGGCGGGCCCCTATGAGGATATTGTGCCCTCTCTGTCGCCTATGAGAATACTGCACCTCCACAGGTGCTGGGATCCCCACACTGCTGGGGTCCCTTTATGAGGCCTCCTCCAACCCCTAACAGCCTCACCCAAACCACCAGTCTTATAACAACAACAAAACACAAACCAAAGTCCTAGGCTATAACACAAACACGTGCCCCCTGGCTATAATAACAATGGATGCCCACCGGCTCGAACAACATTCGGTCCTGCCAGCGACCCTTCCTGTCAGCTGCAGCCCCGCCTCAGGTTTCTGCCCTCTCAGGGCAGAGAGCTCCTTTCTCTCTGATGGCTGGCAAGGAACTGTAGCCCTGGCCTCAGCCCTGGGCTTTATGAGGTCCAGACCCTGCCTCCTCTGGTCAGCCGACACTCATTAGTTGCCCCGGCAACTCCCAGCTGTGCGGCTTAGTCCCTGCTAGGGCTCCTTCCCTAGCAGTTTTCCCCTCTTCAGACACAGGGCACCTGAGTGCACCGGAGTGCCCTGTGACAGTAGCCTATGTCAAAACCTCTAGATTTACTGATGGATGAAGAAAAGATGACTATTACAAAAATATGATTACCTGAATATTAATCTGTTTTGCGTACTGCACATTTTTCACTTGGTTCTGAAGTAGAGCTCAGGTGATATTTTAAAGGAATTTATATACGTAAGTAATGGGAACTTCAGATCCTCAAAAATATTTAAAGGTACCTAACTGCTACTTAAGCTCCATGCAAATAAACTGGAGTTAGATATCTAAATTAGAAGTTAGGTACTTAAATACCCCTGTAGACCTGGCCCTAAGTGACTTCAGATTCTTTGACTTTTAACAAGATTTTGACTCTCAAGTGCCTAAATTACTTCTGAAAATGAGATCTAGGCCCCTTCATCACTTAGATTCATTTTTGCCTGTTTTTTTATGCATCTATTTTTTAATTACATTTGGACAGGTTGCCTCTTAACCTACATGGGTGTTAGGAGGAGTAAGAACCTTGAGTGTGAGCTGGCAGAAAAAAGCCTGCACTGCCCAGCAACCCATCCCAGAGTGGAAGGACAAGGGGAGCTGGGGTGGCCTAGGTGCTAAGGCGAATGGTTAACAGCCCAAATTCCTGCACATTTGAGGCCACAGACAAAATGCTCACAGTGCAGCCCTTCCATCGCAGGGCAGTGCAGTCAGATTCCAAACCAAATCAGAAAATTCTGCTTTGTTGCAAGGAAAAAGGCACGGGAAGGACAGAGAATGAGCAGGGCCTTGTTTTAGCTGAGCCATGGGGGTACCAAGAAGGAAGCAGGGAGGGGATTATCTGTTACTGAGACCTAACACTGTCCCTGTAAAGCTTGTGGCTAACAGCCACCCCACAAACAAGGCTTATGGCACAGCTGCATTTTAACCTTCTTTAAGAATAGAAACAACTTTTAGATTTATGTCTTGTCCAATGGCAAACACAAAGTCAGTATTTAAAAACTATAAATAGAATCCTGTTTTCAAATGCACGGCCAGTTGGGGCAGATTTCTGCAGGTGTTGGTGTTTTCCATCTACCTACTGCCAACACAGAAGCATAGAAACCAGTGTCTGCACCCTGGGTGGAATTAGCAGCCAGGGTAATGGCAGGGGCCAAGCCAGCTGCAAAGGATGTGGTGGTTGGACCCGCAGTAGTGGTGGCTTTCATTTTTGCACCCTTCATTATGCGCCAGTGCCAATGTTTTGCTATTGATGTTGGGGTTTTTTCCTCACATGAATATTGACACAAAGTGAATATATTTACAGTTCTTTTTTTCATCATGGTTTTAGATTCAGACAGAGTCTCATAGGATTATAAAGCATTTCCCTAATTTATATCTCATGCAAACCATTTCCAAGAGATTGGAAAGTGGTAGCTGTTTAACGAAGGAGAAAATTACTAGCTTACTAAAATTATAAGAGTAAGAATGTGAGGTGAAATGTACTGTATTTGGAAGAATTAAAGGCATCAGAATTTGTCCTGTTTCACACTGTGGACCATCTTTTTCATTTATGAAAAATGCTGTAAGAGATTTAGTGAAGGCATCTGAATAAGACTCTTGTTTTTCACCACTTCTAAAGTATGGGAAGAGTTAGACTCAAGTTCACTTTGTATAACCATTTTTAAGACTAATGTATTTATATGAAAACACAAGAAGTATAATGGAACTAGGGGTTATTGGTACCAAAACCACTCCTTGTCCTGACATCATTTCAGAATACTGGCAGAAATCTGTGAGAGCTTGTTCTACTGTCTCAGGAACCAATAATCCAACCCCCCCCATTAGGCTTGCTTGAGGTCATGGGTGTTGCTCTTTCCAGAGACTTAGTTCAGCTGGTGCAGTTGCTTGAGCAAACCAGAAATAAAAATGTGATGCTGCATTATGTCAGGGCTGCATGTTTAGTCTGCCTTTCGAGAAATAATCAAGAAAAGTTATACATGATAGGAGACAGATGCTATTGCCTCAGCAGATATTTGAACTCTTTCTAGTACAATAGTGAAAAAAGAGAAACACCCATAGAAACTTGCTGTTTATTTAGCATTAGCAAATTTGTCATCAAGCCATATTTAAGTGGAAGAGAAACAATGGCAATTTAAAAAAATGACTTAAAATAATCACAATAAACCAGTTTCAATTCTTGAAATACTAGTACAGTCAAGCAGCTCAGAGGCATCCATCATCCATTGGTACTCATGGTGTGCCATTTTGCCACTGGGCTTTGCATAGAGTGGTCTGACTGCTCATCAATAATTTGGGCCCAAATCTGAAGTGGAGTTGCTACTACAGACCCTTAAACTTGCACCAGATTTTGTTGCAGGACTAGGGCTTTGTTGTGGAACTAATCTTATATATACTTGTGATAATTTAACTTTGGATAAGCTAGAACAGTGTTTAGAATAGGGACAGGAGGAGGGACACACACGGCTTCCCACAATCTGCTATCCTTGTTGCAACTTATGAATAGCCTCAAAGCTACTCTAAACATACCACTGTGTAATACAGCCTTGGGAACAGATTCACAAAGAGGGAAGAGCATTTCTCTTGAGTACAAAATCAGTCTGCTCCTTCTGCTCCCGCTCCCCATATGTCCTCCACAGCAATGGGGTAGAGGTTGGATGATGTAGGACTAAACACACTAACTTTATTATATTTGAACACTTTTTTGCCATTTCCCTTATTGAAGCCTAAAGTCCCATCATTCCACTGAAATTCTAGAAAAGGAAGAGAGGCATAAAGCTCTGCCTGCCCTGTTGTGGTTCAGTTATTTTGGTCCTTTCCATGCTAAATCTATTTACTCTCCCACATCAACTGTAGCACATACACACAGGTGGCTTCCATGCATAATTAAGTCCATGCTGCTATCTCAGGACAATCTGACTGATCATCTAGATGCCAGTGGCTAATGAATTTGGACCCCCTGATAAATGCTTTCATCAGACCTATCAAGGAAATCACAGGGAATTGCCATGGTACTAGTGAGGCATGCCTTTGCCCCAACAGTTCTTTTTTAGAAATGTGCTTGAAAGAGACAGCTTCTCCTTCTCCACTACCCATGAAAATGAGTCAATTATTAGAACAGGTAAGAAACAGGATTTCTGTTCTCTGGAAAATTCCAAAATGTCACAAAAAATCAGCTTCAAACTAGAATTAAAAATGAAATTTCTGAATTTCCTGCAGAATAGAAAATCTAGTTTTGGAAGGATTTTAAATGACATTTTATTAAAAATGTTTCCCAAATATTTTTGGAACTCTGTGAGTGTTGCAGGGCCTCAGCAGTCCACCATTTAGAGAGCCAAACAGCTCAGGGGGTACCTGGGAGCAGGTTTTCAAGGACTTCTGGGCTTCTTAAGAATCAAAAGTATGGAAGCCCTGGCTCTGGGACAGTTCTCCTGAATCCTCAATGGTCTGGGAGCCTGGGTTGCAGAAGAAGCAGAAGACTAGGAGAGAGATGGGGATCTCGGGGTGTGCCAGGCAGCTGGCAGAAAACAAGTTGGGTAAGATTCTCTCAAAAACCTGCCTGGTTTCTATCAGATTTTCACTGAAATGCACATATCATAAAGAAACTTGTCCATTTTGATAAAGTGGTATTTTCCATTCTCTCAAAAGTTTTCCAGCTAGTTCAATAAAATATGGACACCAAAGCTGTCCAAGAAAGGGTCAAAGAGAAGATAAATGAAGAGACACTGAATAAGAGTTCTTTTGCCTTTGGCCATAAGTCTGCATTTTAAAACAAACCCCAGATACCACATTGGTTTCCTCAACGTAGATCTTTACCCTGGCTACGCGCCCCCCCACCCTCCCAAGAACGTGGTCAGTTTATTCTTTTGAAATCCTCAAAAGAATAAGCACTTGGTCCAGAGCTGTTTGTTGTAACACAGAATTTTGCATATGGAAATTAGCAGCCAACTTAATTTGAATAGCCAAAAAGTGGAACTTGAATAACAGACACTGATTAATCTAGATAACAACACAGACCCCCATCCATTTAATTTATGGTATACATTTTTCACCATATCACAAAGACTAGTCTGATGAAGTTCTGGAGTCCTATCTACATATGCACTTCCAACATTGCTACCACCAGCAGAACTGTGAAGGCAGTACAGTGGTGGCTCTCTCTCCAAACACCTACCATTCAGTAGCTAGTACCTCCGTCCTGACTGTCTTCAAGGTGCTGATGCAAACAAAGCAACAACAGTAATTCACATCCTTCTCTTCAAAAGCAAAAATAAAGGGCAGGAAAGACAAGAGATGTGAGAATGTTTGCAAGAGCTTAAGAGGTGTAGGTTGTAGCTGTGCAGCAGCTTAATACTTTCTGTAGACCAAGGCAAGAACCAGGCTCGCTGAACCAGCTTAAAACTAGGTCAGGCTAAACAACCACATGTAAACAAATATTGTGAAACATACTTTGTTCACTACTGTACTGTCAAATGGATCTTAGGTCTATTAAAAAAGAGAAACCTCTGACAATTTCCCTAAATATGAATGTCAGCTACTTTTGCTGTAGGCACACTTAGACACAGTATTTCCATTATCCTTTTCTCTTGTCTGATTCTTTCATCACCTGTAAGATTAGCTCCATAACCACAGGGGTTAATAAAGATGAATATTTTGATGCGTTTAGTGAGTTCCACCCCAAAGCACTTAATAGATCATATGTAGGGAGTACATTCTGAGATGCAGATGCCTTTTGGGGAGAAAGACAAGCAAGGGACTGCTACACAGCAAACTTCACATTAGTGACATTTGGACATTTTGGCCATAGGTTTTGGGTCAAATTCCTGAGGTCTTAAAAGTGCATGGAGAGCAGAGAAGAGGTCACATTTTCAAAAGCTCCCAAAGACATTTCTACATTCAGAGAAGCAAGATAAATTAGCATAGTCTGAATTCCCCACCCCTCGGTTAGACCTTTACCCATACTATTTTAAAGCTTGCATGGGTATCTCAGCACTCAACTGCAGTCATGGCTGCAGACATAGTCCTAATTAGTTAGGAGTCTGTGTCTTAGGATATGTCTGCACCACTTCCACTGCATTCATGAGTGCTGCCAAGATGCACAGCCCCACCCATATGATCCTACTTTGTGTGTGCCAAACCTGGAAATGAGCTGGTGAAGCTAATCTGGGGGTGACACTACCACTTCCCTCAAGCCTATCAGAGACTAGGAGTTTATATACATGCTCCAGGAGTGTTCCTGGAGTTTATACACATGTTCCTCTAAGGGCTGCTCTAATTAAAGTGTCTGGAGTGTCTTGTGTATCATCATCCCCATGCTTAAAAATGGTGGAGAGGGTGCTTTAGCTAAAGATTGTCAAATGAGTTTTAGTTAAAGTGCCCCTGCTGCCATTTTTAAGAGTGGAGACACTGATACATGAGATGCTGGAATCTGCTGGAGCGCGGCAATTACCATGCTCTAGCAGACTTAGTTAATCACTGCTCATGTATAAGCACTCAGAGTCCTTGAGACCAGTGGAGGAAACACTCTCAGATGGCTTCACGGTCTCATTTCTAGGTTTGACATAAGCAGCACAAGAGAGGTAGGGGAGCATGCTTCTCGGCAGTGCTTTCAAGAGTGCCACAGAAGTAGAATAGACATACCCCAGGCTCCAAGGCCATGCCCATTCTAGGAGTGCTATATCAACAAAGCACTCTTACTATCAACACAACTGAAACCAACAAAGTTGCATTTTTGCTGGTATTGCTTATTTCAGCCCTGCTCCCTGTCCCAAGCAAAATAAGCTATGTTAGCAAAGGCAGAGTTTTGCCAGGATCATTATTACATTTACACTGGATGCTTTTGCTGGCATGGTCATGTTGGCTGAGGATCATGCCTCTCACACTATTGTAGACTTAGAGTTGATTATTATGAGCATTACACCCTGTAGTGCCTAGATCTCTTTTGCCAATGAGACTTTGGAGCCTAAGAGCAAGGGCACACAAACAAATGAGGCAGAGGAGAGCTGGCTGTACTGTGAGTCAGTTGCTCTGTGGTAGCTGCCCATGGGCACACATGATCAATAAATGCTAGTCTACGGCAACTTCCCCCCGCTTTCCCTCAGTGCTATACTCCTACGGGTTACCTTTCATTTACCACGGGGTAACAGCATGCACACACAGGCCATTAGTGTAGAGCAGTTGACATGGTAAAGCCTCACTTTCTTTTTGCTTTGGAGTAAACTTGTGTGCTCACACCGTTAACCACTTGTGCTTTTTTAAAGTTTTTTTTCCCCAGGACTTATATTTCTCAGGTGTCTTTCTCTTGACAAAAAATATCCCTGCTTGCAAGAGTGAAAGGCTTATGTGAACCTTCTGGACTGACAGCAATTTTCAGTCACAAAATAGAAGCACAGCAGGCCCTGCATCTAAGGGGAGCTCCAAGATGGTGGCCCCAGTTCCTACATGGAGCCCCACTTGAGCCAGTAGGATGATGTCCTGATATGAGATACCACCTACATTGTTCACCTGTCATCTGAGCTAATGGCAGATTTTGATGAAACTTAAACCTTTTTGTTTTAGATTGACTTAAGAGCATTAGAAAATAAAATGTTTTTCCTTAGAAATCTGGCTAAAGCTGAAAAAGATTTGAATCATTTTAATGCACTGTATCTATGTCACCTCTTGGCTATGATTCTCTGTATCTAACATGGAGATAATGGTGCTTCCCTAAATTTATAAAGTGTTTTTTATATCTAGAGAAGAAAAGTAAATATGTGGTGTGATTTGAAGCCCTCTCAGCTCAATAGATAGACTCCAACTGACTTTTATTAATTTTGGATCAGGCCCCAAAAGAGCCAAAAATCATTATTAAGTACAACCCCTCATTTGCAGGGGATATTGAATTACTTATTCTAAAGGTAGTAGTGGTTGGATCATGCACTGGCAGCCCTTCCCTTCCTCATCTGTGCAAGATAAAGTCAATTCCCCAGGGTTTAAACTAAACCCTTCTGGTTTAGGAACACACATTTCTACTTTGGCAATAAACATCTGTCGTCTGCCAGTCATTAATATTAATTATAAATGGTCACTAGCTCATGGGATCCAAGTCCAGCAGCTGAGATTTTTCCAAATCTGACCTTGCTAGAGTTTGTATAAAATGTGTTCAGAAGGGTCCTTCTTAGCTCTAAGCCAACAATAAGTGCAATTCGCAGGCCACAGCATTTAGATTATGTACTTAGAACAAGAGCTAGCGAAAAGGTGATGGGGGTGTGGGAGATAAGAAAGAAAGAAAATACAGCCTGAAAAAGGTGTCCCTTTAAATGTTTAAAGCTATTAGACATTTCTGTAGGCTAGTAACAAGGAGAGGCATTGTCCATAATGACACTTTGCTATCCATTAAACATCACTGTAAATGAAAAGGTTGCGTGAATAAAAGGTTGTTCGTCTCATGTTTCAGGAATGTAGCCGTGTTTCATGTCTGAGGCCTGTTTTTCTTTTAAGTTCTTCAGATGACAAATGGAGAAGAGAATTTCAGAAAGCAAATGGGTAGACGGAAATGCAAGCTTTAGAACAAAGCAGACACTACTGTAGTTATAAATCTTTTTATTGGGACTACTGTACACCATAGATATAGGCATGGGAGGATTAGATTTTAACCAAGAACTCTAAGTAATGGTTCATTTCACTCTTCATTCAAAACCAAAGCAGGGAGGGGGGGAGGATCCATACTTAATCATTATAAGCAATGCAGAGGGAGCACTAAAACACTAGTAATGTATTGCCCATTTTTCAGTTGTCCAGCTTTATGCAAGGAAATAATATTCTGATTATTACCATTTTTTCAAATAAGTTATGAAATGTGATTGCTGTAGTCACTGGAATTCTAAATGATAATTAATTCTTATGGTTTCTTGGCCTTAATTTCCTACAGAGATTATGTCAACAAATTTAGCATAGTTAAAAATAAACATTATTTGTTTAAGGTCATTTTAAAATTAAATTTCTCCATTTCTAAGTAGAGACCAGTGGGCCATATCTTCAGCTACTATAAATTTGACATAGCTCCAGCAATCTATGGAGGTATATGAATTCATGTTAGCAACTTCATAAAAATTTCACTGACAAAATTGTCTTGCCTCTCTGTATTCTAGCATATTGACTGTAGGCTGAAGAACATGGTAAAAAGGCTGAGCAAAACTTGATACTTTAAACCTCCCATGGCTTGGACAAAGTGAAAAGGGGATGGCACCCTAGGTTGTAGCTCCCTGATTCAAGGATCAAGCCAAGGAACAAGTTTGGGATGCAGGAGAACAGAGTTTTGATGTTGATATAAGTAGGCAGAGAATCAGGACTGCATTGGCATATATGTGGGTCAAGCACACGCTTATAGACAAGTCCTATGGAATTTAACAGGGATGGAAACAGTGGAGCTCTGTGAAAACTTTGTAAAAACCACAGAAATGTAGGGATGGAAGGGACCCCAAGAGTACAGTGCAGGCTCCTGCTTGGAGGCAAGTCAACTACATGTAGTGACCATATTTGTGTAGTATGTTCTTAAATGACACCAAGGAGAGAGATTTCATAGTCTTCTTTTTGGTCTCTGAGATGTATTAATCCACAGTAATTTCTGATGTAACACTGGTTAGGACATACTAAAGTTCCATTCTCAAGTGGCTGCAGATGCTTTTCTTTTAACAGCTGTAGTAAGGATACTGGAAAGTAAGGTGCAGGATGGTGGCCCAAGGAAAGAGAGGTAGTTAGCTATGTTAGTCTGAAGTCAGGCAAAAGGCATGGCAGCATGGAAATTTATAGACTTAATTCATTAAAAAATACATAACTATTTGTAGGCAACAGCCTACTTTATCAGATGCTGCGGATGGACTTGCCAAGGCCAGGGGGCCAAAAAAAGCTAATGACAGTGTTGGTGATGGAGCTGAGATGGGAAGTGCATTGAAAAGAGACCAAGCTTAGGTACAGATGTTCAAAAACGCTAAGGCGGAATTGCTCTAAGTTATGCAGTTTTCTGTAAGCAGAATAGTTTAGATCAGTAGCAAACAGAACACACATTCACCCTTTGGTTGGGGGGAGAGGCAAGTCTTAGGCTGGGTTCCATCATTTTTAAACCAGTCTGTGTGTGCTAAACTTATGTTCTGTTTCAGGTATAGACCAGTTTCCGAATAATCATATTAGTAAAAGTGTAATGTCTGTACCTGGTCCAAAAGTCTAGACAGAGAATTAGTGGGCTGAGTGCAAACAGCAGCTAGAAATCACATCTGTCTCTTCCCTTTATCATAAAGGGATTTTGGATAGACTCCTTCAGAGCCTGATCCAAACTCACTGAACCTGATGGGAATCTTTCCATTGATTTCAATAGCCTTTGGATCAGGCTCAGAAGATGCATAGGAATTAATTTAATACTTGAATGAGTACTTTTGTTTTCCATGATTTACAGTGCCACAGCAGTATTGCTATACATGGAAGTGTTCCACAGGCAGGATTTAAGACTGATTAAACACTACTCTATGTGTCACCATTAACTTTGAAGCATCCACTGCCTGTTTTACACTGTGGCTAACATTCTTCAGATGTTTTGCATTCCATGACTGTGTTTGTTGAACGTACTAATGAATGTCTTCTCTCTCTCCCTCATGCTTCCTTCCAGGACACAAAGACCAAAACAGTGAGGGATCCAAGATCAGAGATGCAAGGTGGTAGCTAGAATCTTCCACCACTCCAGGCCATTCCCTTTTTCACCATTGTGTGTACCTGGATGAGATAGATCCATTTACTACTGTACTTTGCTAGAGAGTCAAGATAAAAACTGACAAGTTGCCCCCTCCCAGGTTTGGAAGAATGGGAAGTGTAGAGGCAGCAATGAGTCTGGACTTCCAGAGGAGATGATAGGAACTTTAGGGTAGAGGACAGAGGAGTAAGGATTCCTGATAGGGCAAGTGGTTGCATTTTTAACCTCTGTTATCCTGTAGGCATATAATCCTTCAGAAAGTGATAAGATACATGGAGCACATTTAGGGATCCTCAGAGTAAAAGGAACACTTTTGTTAGACCATGTACTTTGTTAAGCCAGGTGGGGAGGATGGATACAGTGCAGTCCCTTTTTCACATAAAAACATTAACTTTTTTTTTTTCTTTCTCACTTTGCTGGAGTCACCTGATCCTAGCTGTCTTTCCTGCCTGGTGCAGGGGACTGGATGCAATGATCTTCTAAGGTCCCTTTCCAGCCTTACAACCTATTAATCTATGATTTGTTCCCTTCCCAGGAGCTGCTGACCATACAACTTTGTGCTTTCAAGTTTTCAAATGATTTCTCTGTTAGTTAATAAAATATGGAAGTCATTCACTTGCAGCATGTCAAGTACATTTTTAATAACATGTTCCAGAAGACAAGGGCATCTGAGTGACTCCTGATATGCTCTCATGCCTGCCAGAGCAGGAAAGAAAAAAAGGAGGATCAGAAAGGAGAGGAGTTACAGGGGGAAGAGGTGAGTATCTTCAAAAGAAGCCCAGAGACTGAGGACAGTCGAATGGTTAGCCAGTCTAAAGTTATTTGGAAAATTTCTGAGCTGTGCAGTCAGCTTATAACCACAGACATTTTCAGACATTGCACAGGTACAGCTTAAAGTAATACATATGATCCTGTGCATATAGCATGTGTACACTATATGTATAAAGAGTCATTGAAAGGGTGGGCCAGTTTATCTAACCCTTGCACCCAATCCTCAGAATCTCATTTAGGATTTAGGCATAATATGAAGTGACTGCTCATATTAAAACAAAATTGCCATGAAGAGTAGTTACTTTTAACTGGGATGTTAAGTCCAGACTTTTAGGTGCCTTAAAGATGTAGATGGGCACCTTATAAGACTGTCAAAGTCATGAGGTACCTAACTTGCAGTGCAATCTTTAAAATGGCACTAGGCATCTTTCTGTAGATTTAGGCATCTAAATACTTTTAAATATCAAGGGGATGGGGCCAAATTTTATGCCATACCTTTCAATGGTTGTTTGGCCAAAGATGGCTTTGCAATATCTTTGCACATCTGCAGTTGTATGCTGGTCCACAGGTCAGTGCAACCCCTACTATAACCTCCAAGAGCTCCAGGAGCTGTTCTAAATTCACTGCTTAACCACCTGTGAGTTGCTCTGCAGTGTAGAATAGCCAGGACAAAAATCCCTCAAGTCAGTCCTTCCTTTCCTAAACTCTCCTGTCCATGGCTACTTCCACAGCATGGCCTTATAAGGGCGCTGAATATGAGCAGCCTAGTAAAGCCTATTCCCCATCTATGCTCAAGGTATTCTCATGAGACAAGTTAAACCATCTTTAAAAATGTTTGCAGTAGCTCAGTTGCTGTGAAAGGGTGACAACTGGAGCCCAGACTCAGGTTTTTAGTCTCAGCTGCCCTACTGGAAGCCTGTTAAAGTTAGGGAGTCAAAACCCCTGGAAAGAAAAGAAATAAACCTCTCTTGGCAGAAACAAACAGAAAATAAACAGCAAAACTCTTCAAAAGGCAGATTCCTCAATTATAGTAGCTTGGACTCACAGAGGTCAAAGTTTTGACTCAATGGTGTATACGGAATGTAAACATGAGGATGCAGTAATTAGTTTCATGTTAATTTTGAAGCCTCAGAACCCTAGTGACTAATCCTACTGCAAGGTCATTAACCATGACCACACTAATGCCAATCACACAGAGCACGCCCCCTCACAGCAGCACCACAGAGCCATGTTAGTACGTGGCTCTACAAACATTTTGGTCCTTGTTTTAAATGTCAGTGTGTTTGGGGTTGGTTGGAGCTCTGAGACTAGCTGGGATTGGAATATCTAACCTTCAGGGTGCCTATACATAAGCAGTGAGGCTCCTCTGACATGCTGTAATTCCAGTGGGTCGGAGCAGACTTAATTAATTGAGCCTGCTGGAGTGTGGTAATTACTGTGCTCCAGCAGTCTCCAGCATCTCCTGTATCAATGTTCCTGCACTTAAAAACAGTGGCAGGGGCATATTATGTAAAACTCATTTGATGAGCTTTAGATAAAGTGCCCCCCCTGCTATTTTTCAGTGTGGCTATGCTGATATATGAAATGTTCTGGGTGCTTTAATTAAAGCACCTCTCAGAAACACTCTAATTAAAATGCCTCCCCCTCACTCCCAGAGAATGTGTATAAACACAATTAGGTAACACTTAAATGTCTGTAGGTAAAACGTGACTTGCTGAGGGATCAGTACCAAAAATGTCCAGAATTCCTAAAAGCTATGTTTTTTCAATAAGGAACAGTTATCAGAAATATGGTATGTTTGAGAATTAGGAGTCTGAATCTGAGCCCACTCCAGTCAATTAAAAGACTTCCAATAAGTTTAATAGATTTTGGAAAAGGCCTTGTTTTTTTTTCCCATGTGGGATGGATTGGGACAGCCTCTTAATTTCCCATCCTTCATGAATCAGTTCCAATGGTGATTAACCAGGTGTTCATCCATTACTGAAAGTGCACTGGAAGTGAAAAAATGCTATATAATGCCATTATGTTAAGATCTCTGGGAAACAGTGAGTTTTGCCCCTCTCCTGTCCATTTCTATTTGGCGTCCAGAAGAGGCCATGGGCATACTTTGGAGGTTAGTCTCATCATCTTGGAAACACTAATTTAAATGCTGTAGCAAAAGCTTGCATTACTGCATAGTTTCTCTTGCTGAGCCTATAGAGGAACCCAGTGAGAAACTACAATTTCAACTGTTTCACAGAGCCAGCTTCTACAATAGCAGGTCAAACAGCAGGCCCTCCCTTAAAAAGGATACCCATAGTTCTGTATTTTGTATTCATGAGGAAGAAAGGTATGTCATTGGTGCTATACAAAATATTCTCTTGATATTGAGGGCCAACATTTCAACATCCTTTGCAAGAAGTGAGTCATTCAAAATGTTCATCCAAAATGCCTAAACAGCTAATAATTGCACAAGCCCAACAACACTCCATTTGCACGTGCAAACTGTTATATGCACATGCAAATCATCTCACTGCATGGATAATACATTGCTCTACTTGCATACAGATGCAGGGTTTATATTGCTGCATACTTATTTTGTGGCTCTCTGTCCAAAGCCCACTGAAATCAGCAGAAAAACTCCCACTGACTTCATCTGGTTTTGCATCTGGTCCTTTGGATTAGCTAAATTATATTGGTGAAATCCTGGCCTGCCTGAACAAGAGTTTTGCTATTAATTTCAGTGATGCTTGGATTTCATCCTATATTTTCAAAATACAATTCAACTCTTTTTTATTCCCTCTCTTGTTTATTCTTTGGTAAGGACTCAGTGTGATTTTTCTATCTGGTTTGCTTGGGACAATTTAATTGAATGTTAATGAAATCCATACTCCTAACAACAGTGATCAAGTACATACCATTTTTTCCAAAAGAAGCAGCTCTCTTCAGCTCCTCATGTTTCAATTATATGTGCGACTGTGTGGCGGGAGAGTGAGCATAAGTAAAGGAATTTATCACTTAATATTTTAAGCTTGTTGGTATTATGTTACATTGTGTTCAGCTAAAGTAAAATCTACTTTAACCTTGATGAATGGCTTTGGGAATTTTAGCTGAGTAGTGGTTTTGGAAAACAAATGAAAGCCTGATAGGACTCCTGCTATACATATCAGAGCCAACTACATACTTATCAGATCTGGGCTGAAAATATGCTGGAAGCATTACATGGACACACACATATTAATTAAGGATGAATAAACTAGTTTCATAAAACAACAAAACTGGCTTGAATCCTGGCCTTCATTGCTATTCAAACTGAGCCTGGACTTTTTGATTCAGACGTGTGAAACACAGATTTGGAACCTTTTTTTCTTCTAACTACACTGATTCATATATTTAAACATAACTTATTTCAGATTAAAACTACTTCTTGTCCATATCCTCCTCTTTTCTCTGATTTAACTGTCTTTTCCATTCTGCACTTGGAGATTCCCAAAGAAATTGCTTTTTTTTTGTGCACAGGAGAATTACATTACATCCATTTGGTTTTCCTAAACAACTTGTTTTCTTTTTGAATGATAAAAAGATTTGCAGGAGACTGGTCAAATGTTGTAGGGAGTTCTCTTTTCTGCCTGTTCAAACACAGTGCTCAGCACAGTTAGTTTATTTGAAACAAAACTGTCCTCTGTGAACTACCTATTAGTATCCCATTTAAAAACAGCTCAGATGGATAAACCCTAAACTCCATGGTTAGAAATATGTAAACTCTGCTGTCCACGTTCATCTATATGGTCTTACACTCAGATGGTAGGCTCTTTGGCTAGGGACAGAAGTTACACATAAACGGATTTAAGTAATCAGAAACTGGTTTAAACCTGTAACAGAACATAAGTTCAGTGCATATAAACAGGTTTGAAAATGGCTGAAACTGGTTTAAGATAAACCTGGTTGAATGTAGTATCACTTAACTGATTTGGGTCAAACGGTTTATGAAACTTCTGTCCCAGAGCCCTGGGACAGAGACCATTTTTGTTATGTATTTGTACGAAATATAGCACATGGAAGTCCTGATACATCACTAGCATATCTTTTGTGTAATATTTTTAAATGTTTCAGTTTGATCATGAAAATATGAAAGCATTAAAATTAATGAATTCTGACAGTTGGTCAGAAAAGTTATATAGTACATTTTTTGTTCTCCCTTTGGACAAACTCTTGTCAGAAATATTCATGCATGAAAACGTAAGTTTCTTTTTTTCACAAATACTTGCCCATGTATCCTTAATATTTAATTTGTAGCCAGTGAACCCCTTATCTCATACATGTTGGCAAAAAGAAACCATTAAGTGATATGACCATGGCCAAACCAGGATTATTAAAATATTAATAACTGCTAATTGCTTGCAGTGTTTGCCATGCTCTATCAATAGTGTTTCCCCAATGTATCCTGAAATACAATGTCACACCTCTGGTAATCACTGCAACATTTGGAGTAACTGCCAACTTGTTGCAACAGTTAAATTTCAGAGAATGATATTTTTATTAGAAAATAAAAGCCAAAGAACTATCTCCTCATGGAAAGAGAAAAGAACTATTCTACTAAACCCAAGGGCACTTGTGTCTTTAGGAATATATTATAAAAATCACAGGTAAGGGAGAGAAAGTTGAGATAAGATCAGTTGCTATAGAGGAAGGGTACTGTTGATATGACACTGTTGTTTTCAAAGGGCAGAAATATCAACATACATATTCAAAAGCCTTGGATGAGGAGTGAGGTAAAAGTATTCTGCCCAGGATACATGGACAGCTAAATTAGTCCAGTTAAAAAGATTCCTCAAATTCCATAGGCAGCTTGTGGCATTGTCCTACTGTTCTTAGGAATTAAAATAAAAGTATAGTATTGGAAAAAGGGGAGAAAAGCTTTCTAAATCAAGAGTAGCAAAATTATTTGTAAACTGACCCACCTAATTTTCTTAGTTTGCCGGCATTCAAACTCAAAACTTAGTGCCTCCTCCAAGTAAGACCTTTTATTCCACTCCAGTCAAAAAATACATTTTACTTTGACAGCAATCCATCCATTTGTGTTATCTATCATGCTCAACACAGGCACATGCAAATGTCTCTGTGAGATACCAGCAAGTTAGCTGACTAATATCATGCCTTTTACTTGAACTTCCTTGACCAAATCATAAAGAACTCTATAATGAACAAACATCATCTCTTGTTTTCTGACAATGTCTTAAATCTCTACCAGGCAAGCGACCAGTATGGTTAACTATTAGGGATGCACTGATAGAGATTTTTGGGGCTGATTTTTAAGGATGCATATTGGCCAATACCAGTCTGATTTCTGATACACAGCCCTGCAGCTTGAAGAGTAGTGTCTGGCTGGTAAGTCTGTTGTGGTAGAAGGGGAGGAGGAAGGGAATGGGCATGGGGGCACAGATCAACGCCCCCATGGTGAGGGAGGGAGTGGGGCTGGGGCATGGGGAGGTGTTGTCCAGCTGGGGTGGGGCAGGGCAGGACTCAGGATGGAGCTGCGGCTCATATGGGAGGCAAGGTGGTGGGCAGGGGTGGGCAGCTCTCACCACAGTGTGCACCCTTAGAGGGCATGGGGGACATGTGCCCCCAGATCGGCATAGGGTGAGGTAGGCTGGGCTGCATGAGGCTGAGGCCACGAGCTGCACTGTGCTCTTTCTGGTGGGGGCTGGGCCAGGCTGTTCTCAGGGCAAGCAGCAGCAGCACTGGGAGCAGGGCTACAGGGGGATTCAGCCACTCCAAAGTTCACTGTAGCCCCTAACCCCACAATCCCAGCACTGCTGCTGCTGCCCCTCAAGTGCAGCCCAGCCTGGCCCCCATCAGAAAGAGCCTGGTGCAGCCCTGTCCCCAGCCTGCAGTGGCAGCCTGTCCCATGTCACATGCAGATCTGGGGGCATACACTCCTATGCCCTCCTGGGATGTGCTCAGCAGTGGGACCCACCCTTCCCCCTGCCCATTCTGCATACCCCCTGGATGAGCTGTGGCTCCACCCTGTGCCCCACCCCAGCTAGGCAGCACCTGCCCCAGTCCCTGCCCCATACCCACTCCCTCCCTCACAATGGAAGCCTTGATCTATCCCCATACACCCCTTCCTAACTCCTCCCCTTCCACCACAACAGACTTGTCAGTTTGACGCAGCTTTCCAAGCTGCCGTGCTGTACTTCTCACTGCCAATGTGCTGCACTGCAGCTGTGTGCATGCACCAGGCATTTATCAGCCAAATTATTGGCCACATCAGGCAAAAGAAGCCAATCTCCAATACACTCAATTTTCTTTATATCTGTGCCAATCTGATGTTGAACTGATGTATTGGTGCACCTCTAAAGACTATGATAAAAAGTTTGAAATGTAAGCCATATGAGGAAAGGTTTAAGGATCTAGGTATGTTTAGATTGGTAAAAAGGAGGTTAAGAGAGAATATGATATTTGTTTTCAAATAGCTGAAAGGACATAAAGGAGGAAAAAATTGCTTTTCCTTATTTCACAGCACAGGACGACAAGCAATGGGTTTAACTACAGCAGAGCAAATTAAAAGCAAGCATCAGAAAAAAGTTCTTACTATAAGGACAGGGGTGTAGGTTGTAGCTATTAAGGACAGTAGGACAATGCAATAATCTGACTATGAAAGTTGTGAAATCATTTTCACTGGAGGTTTTCAAAAAAAGGCAGGACAAGCATCTATCTGGGTTGATATAGAAAAAGTTATTCTGCATCTGTGAATGGAATTGCACTAGAGGAGTCTTGAGGTCCCTGCCTACCCTACTATTCTATGACACAGTTGTATTCAACATGGAACCAACATGTGCAGAACTAGCTAACAATGGCCTTATGACCAGTATCATTATTAATACAATAGAGCCAAAGTCTTTTGCATCCAAGTGGTTTGTAACCTCCTTCACTTGCAGTAGGTTGCTGAGCAGATTTAGGTTGGGCATCACTAAAAACTTGATGGTTAGGGCTGCCAGAATCTGCAACAGGCTTCCAAGGGAGGTGGTGCTCTCCCCTACCTTGGCGGTCTTTAGGAAGAGACTGGACAAGCACCTGGCAGGGGTCACATGAACCCAGCACTTTTTCCTGCCACTGGCAGGGGGTCAGACTCAAAGATCCATTGAGGTCTCTTCTGTCCCTAGCATCTATGAATCATGAAAGAGCAACTCAGCTGTTTGCTGCAGCTTTTACTTCGAATGGTGCCACTTTTCCACTCAGCTGGAACACATCAGTGGTCCTGCACAGCTGATTGGGGAAGAGGTGCCTTTGAAACAAAAGCTGCAGCAAACAGCTGGAGCACCTCAGCAGTCTCATGCAGCCATCTGTAGTTATGTACATTCCCAGTTACTTGGCAAACTTTCTTCACCATTAGGTTAGAAACGCAACCTGAAAAGTATCCAGGTTCTACCCTAAGTCTGGCCTGTTGCACAGTAGGCAATAAGGAAGCTATATTTCAAAACAATGTATACATTACAAAAGAAATCCCAAACCTACTTAATTCTTTCTTAATAGCAAGTCCAGTTTAGTTTATCACCCAAAGTTCCTTCCCCTGCCAACTGCCCACTTTTCTTTGTTTTTGTTTTTTTCTTTTACTGTGTAGCTCTCTGAACATATTTAGTCATGAAGCTATAGCCAAGCTTGGTTTCTTTTATATTCAATGTGTCATTCAAAGAAAAACAGAGCTACATGTTGATGACTGTAAAAGCTTGGCTGGATCTACACATGAAATTTAAATGACCAAATTAAAATAACAGTACATCTTGCACAAGAATGCAAGATCGTGACTGGGACCATGTGAAATAAAGTAATCCCAATTGATTTCATCTCTTGTACTAGCTGCAAAAGTACCCAATGTTTTATTATGTTAAACCATTCATAAATATCTGCATACCCCTACTGGCTGTACCCTGGTTGACACATTCCCCCTTAATTAAGGCATGTTTCTCAGAATAGCCATTCAATGTCTGTCTGAGGTTTTGCAAATGCCGCCATAGACTGTCACCATGTGAACTATTGTAAATGTAAATTCTGTCCCATTGTTAAAACAACAGCCCAAAGTACGGTAGTCCATTCAGTCAATCATGATCCATCTTCAGTCAATCAAAACTCATCCTACTTGATTACTGCATAACCTCTGGACTGGTCAAAAGCTTGCAAAAACAAGTTTCACACCTAGACATCCAAAAACGTGTTCCTCACAGTTAGCAATTGTAATGTGGTGGTCTCTTAACTATCAAGAAGGAATGCTTTGAAGCTATACAATTAAACTGTACAAGAATGAAACAAAGTTGTCAGCAAGATATGCACACCAGGAAAGAGAGAGAGAGAGAAATCAGAAATCATTTCTGCACCCAGCCGTTCACTTCTTGGGTGACGGATCCATGTTTAGTGAAGACTGTAAAGATAAGAACTGCTTTTTGCCTGCTTGGGAGAGAAAAAACTTTTGCTGGGACTTTTGTGATAGCTCATTTACTGAATATTAAAAAGGAGTCTTTTTCTGTCATTTAGTTTTATAGCTTGTTTGTGGTATTGTTAAAGATTTTTGCTATTAATTGAATGAGGTGTCATGTCAATCCTTAGCTGCATTAGGCTTAAACCCGGCTTTTAACTACAACCATTTTGTGCAAGAGGAGGCAAGTCGGGAGGGCAGGCAGAAATAGCCTGAAGATTAAACTGAAAAGCTTCATTTCCCCTTTTCCAGTGAAAAAGAAAATGTCGACTATTTGCCTTAATTCTCAGTTTCCTAGGTTGTGTCATCATAATCCAACTCTTAATGTTATTTTAACCTTGTGATTTATGGGTGAATTTCCTTGGGTTTATTAAAGATTACTGTTTCTTTTTTTTAAGTCCATCTCTTTATGGAAGTGCATTAAAGTAGATTGATAGATGTTCATGGCTACTCTTCTACAGGATGGTGTACATAAATGTGGATTTTAGAACTTTTAAGAAAGCAAGTGGCTTCATTTTACCCTCAGACACAAAAATCCCTCAGAGACCAAATCTTTTGTAATGTATACTTTATCTAACTTCATCAACTTCAAAGGAGTTGCTCACTGGGCATAGAGGGGCAGAATGCGACCCATTACTTGCTCAGAAGGGAAGGTGGGGGAACTTTATGCACTTCACAAAAACATCTATGACATTAAAGGAATTTTGAAGCATGCAATATTTTGTAAATATGATTTAGCACAAGTGCTGTAAAGTCTATAAAACAAAAATTGGTGGTAATATACATGAGGAAGTTTCTTTACAAGTAGTACATGTAGGGCTGGATTAACCCTTTAGTGCGCCCTAGGCAAATTAACTCATGGACCATGGACCAGTTGAGACCCCTCCCTCCCCAGCCTGGTGCTGCTGCTCGCGGGGAACGGGGCTCAGAGCTGCTGCTAGGAAGCAGCCACCATGGCAGCAAGGCTGATGGAAGGGAAGGGAAGGGAAGGGAAGGGAAGGGAAGGGAAGGGAAAGGAGGCAGACAGGGCCATTCACACCACTGCTGTGGAGGGAAGGACAAGGACCCCACTGCAGCACAAGGCTGTAAGTATATGCCTACTTTGCCTGTGTGTTAACCCCATCCTGACTACACATGAACAGCAGACACTTTTCAAAGTGAAATGTTCTGTCCAAACTGAAGTTTTTGCCAAAACACCATGAGCAAAACACATCATCATCATCATCATCATTACCACCACCACCACCCAGAGAAAACCATTATTTACAGTTCAGAATGAAAAGTCAGTCTCTATTTTCCTTTGCTTAAGCTCAACAAAACTGTTGACAAAAAAATAAAAACTGGACATGACTCCTGGTTCTTGCAAGATGACTGAAGAACTCTGGAGTTCTCCAACTATGCAACATCATACAGTGGAACCTCGGTACTCGACTGCCTTGCAACTCGTCGAATATGGTACTCGACGCATCTTGACTGGAAATTTTTGTCCCGGTACTCGTCGTTTGCTTGGTACTCGCCGGAGGAGGCGGCGGCAGCGGTGCCTGCTCCCTCCTGAACTTCGCTGCTTGCTCTGCTCTGCTCTGCACCGCCGCCATCGCTGCCCGGCCCGCGCTCCCTCTCGCCCTCCCCTGGCGCGGGGAAGGCTGTTTGTTTGGTACTCGTCACGCCTCCCGGAACCAATTCACGATGAGTACCGAGGTTCCACTGTACAAACCTCACTGTGATGCCTTGGATCTGGGGGCACTGAATCCAAGATGCATGTTGTGCTCTTGTTCCTTTCCAGCAGGTGGGCAGGGAAAGTGCATGGGGCCATGACTCTGCCTCTTCAATGCACTACTAGGCCAATATGGGTTAAGGAATGTGAAGTCTGCTGCTCTGATAAGGCAGCAGGAAACTTCCATCCCCATCTGCAAGTATGAAGCATGCAGGGACAGAACTAAGACTCCCTGACCTCATTTCTTCCTTGTGGTGCTTCTTAGTGTGTTACCTGGTACTCACATTAATGAACTGTCAGTTCTGCTGGTAGGACCACATGATCTAGACCTTCTAGGTCACATGGAAGTGCAGTTTGTGAGTGGTCTGAGGGCATTACTTACTCTATGCAAGGGCATGATTCACTCAAGCCAAACTAACCCTTACAGCAGTGGGAGCTTTGGTGAAGTAAGTAGTGCAGGCCCATGCTTTCAGATGCAAGCCATTAAACGAGCACAATACCAGTCTAATATTATGATGATGATAACATAGTACCTTTTCCTTCCTTCTGACATCTTTTTCTCTGTACAATACATTTTCTGCTTTCGCTTGTAGTGGGGCATGGATTGCCCCTTGCTGAAGGCTGCTGTACGATTTCTCTGACCCTCACTTCATTTCCTCTTTTGAAACCACACGTTTTTCCTTTCTTTGTGCAAGGGCTCCACGGGCTCCACTCACTAGCTTCACAGTGCACTGTAACAAACATTTGACATGCTGAGCCAGGTCAACAGCCTTAAGTAAACACAATGCAAACAGAATATTCATTTTGCTCGGCATTAGGCCTTAATTTATGCCCATGCCCAATTTCTTTGTTTCCAGAACAAGTGTAAAATAAGTTTAATGTCATATACATCCTTTGTTTATGACAGTGGCACCGAGTCTCTTGCTGTGACCTCACTCAGGAATTTACCACTAGTTGGCTCACAACTACAGGTGATCTCGCTTCTGGCTTGAGCACATTAAGGATATTTATTTTTTTATGGGCTTCACCACCCATGTCAGATCCTGACCCCTAGTTTGGAAACTGCCAATGTAGAGAACTACTGAGTGTCCCTAAGGATGATAGATTTAATATCTTATCGATTTTTCCATTGGTATGTTTTTTTCCCCAATTTATTAACCAAAAAAAGTAACTAACATAAAGCACGTTCTAAGTCTATTCTCTTTAATTGTTATGTAGATCACTTTTCTTTGCATATTAGGCATGAGGCACTCTGAGGCACTTCTGCTAAATAACGGGCCTTTATGTGCAGAACAAGGATCTGGTTTTCCACTGCAACTTTAAATGATTTTTTCTGAGTTGAGACTGACTCATTGTTAAAGCAGCTAAGTCCTAGGCAGTTTGAAACAGACATTTAAGAAAAGGAAATGATTCTTCAGTCTTCTATGCTAGCATGAAAGTCCTCAATTGAGAATGAAATCATGAAAACCATCATCACCAGTTGACCTAATTATATACAAGGAAAGACAGATGCAAAACTAGCATACATTACTTTTATTCTTTTTGAAATTGAAAAAGCAGTGCCTCTCCTTCAAAACACATACAGTGAGTGTTATGGGCACACAAATGTGTTGGCATTGAGTTCAATCTGTGTCGGACAGTTCCTTTGTGCTTCTTGGTTTCATAATATGAAGAAACACAAGAAACTTATATAAGGCACCAAATCAGTAATGGCAATTTATGATTATCTCAGTTCTCCAGAGTCAAATGATCACTTTAGAATCTCAGCTTTCTTTTTCCCTACAAAAGGTAAGTTTTTAGCCTTTATAGTTGTAGGGGAAAAAAAACCCTTTAAAATATGACCTGGGCTTACATTAAACTTTCAGAAATCAGAAGGCAAATAAAAAGAAACCAAAACATGTTTTATAACAATATTATTATTTTAAAGACAAGCTCATAATTTTGAAAATCTAACTCATAGTTTTTTAATGTAAGGTAGGCAATAGTCACAACATGCCAAAGTGCATTAGGAAGAGATTCACCCTCAGCCCTGCGCTGCTCGTATACACCAATTAGTGGATCTGGTTCAGTGCAGAGGATAGAGCATGGTGGTACACCTAAAGAGGTGAGATGCAACACATGGTGAAATCCAGAGCACACTCACCTGTTTGCTGGAGATTTGGGGCTGGAAGCCTTGAAACAGAATTCCTAGGATATTCCGGACTGCCCTGAACATAGAGTTGGGCCTATGTCACGACAGAGCTCTTAATAAATGGAAATTAATCTATCCAAATTATTTAGAAAGGGCAAGATGGCAGATTTGGGAAATTTCTTGGAGACATGGTAGAGGGAAATGCTTTTGTTACTGAGCCTTTCTATTTAAAAGAAGAAGAAGAAATAAATTCAGATACAGTTTTGAGTTTCTCTTTCCTAATTTTGAACCTGATCTGTTAATAAGTCCTCCCTGCATGAATTCTCCCTGCATGAAATCCAGGCAGAAAAGGTATACCCATAGACCAGAGATTCTACTTACCAATACTGGTGCACTCCATTGTGTGATTGTTGGTTTCCAGCCCTTCAGGGCAATTTTCAAGGCACTTCCCACTGTATAAGTAAAACCCACTTTTGCACTTTGTGCAGAAATTTCTGGTGAAGCAGGTTTCACAATCAGCTTTACATTCTGTAATATAAAAAATAGCAATTACATCCTGTCACTTATACTTAATAATGCCAAAGTATCTGATGCACATGTCTGCTAAGATGTAGGTTTATGCATGACAGAAAAAACTATAATAAAGTAAAAAGGCCTTTGACTAAGAGTAAATGATTCTTTAAGGCCTCTTCCCTGTTTTAGCAATGTACAAAATATAGTATTGATATACCTTAGCATAAATGATAATTAGGTCAACAGCTTTGTCTTAAAAGCCTTGCATTTTGTGTAGTCATTTCTATTGATAAAAAGTGGGTGGAAAATGCAATCAAATTAGAACAGCCAATTTCCATTACACACATTTTCCATTAAATAACTACATAAGAAGCTATGCAGTAGAGACTCACTTCCATCCAATGTATTTGTTGAGGAGTAATAAAGCATTCAGAATTTAGAATTTGCTTCAGATTATTATTTTTATTATATGCCACCTTGAATATCTGTCAGGATGGCAGCATAGAATTCAAGTAAGTACATCACAAATAAAATGATTTTGCATCTTTTTCTAATATTTCATTTTTTTCTGATAGATTATGTTCTATTATACTCCCTTCAAATTTCACATATACTTTTATAATTGTATTTGTATCATTTATACAGGGCAGAAGTAGTATACCATGAGAAGTATTTTAACACTATAATAGAACCTTTTCATATAATACAGTGCATGTGTGAGATGTAAAGGACATGTTCTAAAAATGCTCTTATAGAAAAGTATGCAAACATTTAAAATTCTTTAATGACTGAATATAGTAGGATTTTTTTTATCCAATCAGGTGCCTTATAGTAGAACCTAAATACCTCATATGATTGGGCTTCCCTGTGAAAAAAAAAACAATTTGAAAACTAACTGGTGGGAGAAGACAGTGGTATAGAGCCATAGACAACAATTAGGCAGCATCCCTGATGAGCTCTGGCTGATTGGTGACTGAAGTAAAAGCTGCATCAAGTAGCCGAGTGGCTCATCTTTAATTCATCAACCCACTGTGAACCACTTGGATACGTAGGAATGATCTGGGCTACACTATACTAGCAAATAAAAGCTAGGAAAACTACCTAGGTATTGATCCATATGTTCCATGTACACACTGAGAGTACATGGACACATTCTATGATCGCATGACTTATTTTAAATTGTGTGATTATAGATCAGGTCTGGCTTGTGTATATATTCACTGGCACTGGCAGCTATACCAGGAACCCCATCTACATAAGTTAGGGTGGGAGAAGGACAGGCAGGTTAGGAGTAGGATTCTGGGAAGTCTGGGGGCAGAGAGGCTGGCAGGATCATAGGAGACTGGTGGGTCTGTGGGGGTGTTGGTAGGTCTGCCAGGGGAATTGTCCATCCAGAGGTTGGGGGGGATCAGAGGACTAAAAGTAGCCGGGTCATGGTGGAGAGGAGGTATGAAGAGTGCAGCTTTGGAGCTGGGGAGAGCAGCTAGGCATTTCCAGCCCAAGGTCTATACTCCAAACATGTACAGACTTTTGTTTGCTTAAGCCAACCTGTTTCTGATCTAACTTAGTTCACCACTTCAGGTGAACTAAATTATATCAGGCTAGCCATTTTTTGCCTGATCTAGTCTCTTTGAAAGTTTATACAGATTGGCACTTAGATTGACTTAACCCAAGTTAGGTTGACCTAAGCATAACATCTGCATGTTCCCCTAGGCTAGGGACAGAAGATACATATAAACTGGTTTAAGTGATCAGAAAGTGGTTTAAACCTGTTACAAAATAGAAGTTTTGTGCACGTAAACCAATTTCAAAATGGCTGAAACTGGTTTAAGATAAAGCTGGTTGAATATAGTACCAGACTTAACTGATTTGGGTTAACTGGTTTATGAAGCTTCTGTCCCAGACCCCTTCCTGGTTGAAGTTAAATCATAGTCCCCCAGCATGCTTTCCAACCCTGGGCTGGGGGGGGCTGTCTGCTCCAGATAACAGGAGCAGGAGGGCTGGCCACACCCCTCTGCTCCCTAGTTGGAGCAATAAAGACTGGCTAACAAGAGAGGTGGTGGGGCAAGCAAGGTTGGGGATGCAGACCAGTTAGGGGGAGGGACTGCCCTCCCTGGCAAACCCTGGCTGGACTCTGGAGCCAGGGAGGGGGGTTAAAAACCCATTCCCCTGCTCAACTGTGAACTACAAATCCCAGAAGCACCTGGAAGCAGGAAAAGGAAATGATAAGCAAACCTGCAGAGTCCTGCTGTTGTAATTCTGGACTGTAAATCTCAGAGCCCTTGGAGGCAGCAGAAAGAGGATGTGAACACACAGCCAGAAAGCAGTGCTCTACTACCTCTCCAGCTTCTGGCTTGAGCCACTGGAGGCATGTGGCTACATTTCCTGAATCAAAGGTAAATGCCTGTTCACTTCTGTTGCAAATTAATCTGTACAGTTTAGACTAACCTGCAAAAACTGAACTGATTCAGCCTTGGGCTTTTTGATGCTTTGTACTTAGCCCTACAGGCTAATAAAGAACTGATCAAAAGGCAGTTGATATTTATTTTTAAATTTCCTTGATCCTTTTTTTTTTCCCCAAATCTCAAAAACCTGTTAATATTTTTAAAAATTGTTGTCCTGGAAGAGGATTTTAAAAAGAAAAAATAATATTTATGTGCCTATCTAACTTTGAGAATCAATTTAAATCTTTCCTTGTTTGGAAACTGTTGACCAAAACAGTGTAAAATTGCTGAAATGCTATTGAGTTTAGAACAGGTGTGGAACATAGATGCAAAAAAGCTCTGAAAATCACATCACATTCCTTATTACAGGGTAACAGAGGTTAGGGAAGGGAGATTTGGAAGAACATTGCCAATTAATTTAAATGTTATAATTTGGTCTCAAATCAGATTGAGCAAATTTACAATGTTATCTTCTCGAGCACTTACTTGTACACTTATTTATGTCAGGATACCGTGTTCCGTAGTATCCACTTGGACATGAAGAAAGGCACACCCCAATCTGTTTCATGCCGATCCTCTCCAGAACAAAAAAGAGTCTGGGTTTACATGACAAGCATCCATTGTAGTCAGAACATGTTGCACACCCACCTTGGCAACCCTGGCTCACATTAGGATGCACTAAGAAGACAAATTATTAAAAGGAAAAAAAAATTAGACAAGGCATTGGTATGACAGATGCTTCTGTACTTTGAATGCTGTGTTAAATGCCATGTTAAAGCTGTGTACTCTGGAGGCTGGTTCATTTTGGTTCATCTCTCTTATGACCTGACATTTCATTTCAGTGTTCTTTTCAGTTGCCTTCCATCACATTAAAATCAGAAGATCAATTAATCTGAGGAGCAAAGATAAATGAAGTTTTTTGCACATTAATTTATTTTTGCATTTTATTTCTTATTTAGATAATTAAAAAACAATCTCGTTTATTTCAGTGATTAAGTGTCTTCTTAATTGGATTCTGTTGTACAGGAATATGCTCCTGTTAAAGCTCACACTAAATTGCCTTGATAAGAAGATGGAAGGAGACATCCTCATCCTCCTGCTTTCCTTGGAACGCTCACTCTGGCATGTATTTAATCTCTATCAATTGCAACCTGATGTTCAGACTTAACTATGGCATCCATCCTACCCTCATCGTGGCATGAAACATAGGTAGGATTATACTTCACTTTCATTGTATCCTTGTAATTTTTCAGGAAACAGAAAAGAAAATATTGTCTTCTACTGCACATTCAGTTTTAAAAGACTTAATGCTCATGGTATTTATGGGAACTAACTGTTATAAAGTAGAAAATAATGAGATACTGTAAAGTACATTTTTAGTAGTAGAGACCTATCAATGAAATATTTCTGTGAGGGACACAGTAAAATCTGGGGGTCATGGTACTATGCCTCCCTGGTCAATGCAGAAGTTCTTACATATTGCTGATTTATTTTTTTGAAACTGAGGTTCTATTTGTCTCAAGCAATGGCAAAGCTGCACCGATTTACTAGGTGCAATATTTGTAATGGCAACATCCCTTGGCACCTAGACTAGATTTTTTGAAGAGTTTAGATTATGGAATTGAGTTCTCTAACTACGGTATCCATGGCATAGGAACCTTAGACATGCATTCATTTAATGGTGTACTAGGATCTGATCCCTAGTCTCAAAATTTGTGCCTTCTGCCACACCATGTGTATGGGGGGGGATGCACTTTTGGGATTAGGGATCAGATTCCAATTATGGTATTACTACTTGTTAGCGCAGGGGAAGTCTGGAATCATAATTCTGGGCTCTCCTTGCACTGGCAATTTGAAAGTCAGGTGCCTTGCAGTCCCACATGGGGCCAACAATAAGCTGAGTGTTGGTCACAGCATAGACTGCCCTGTGTCCAGTTCTAGGATGGGCCCAAGGGTTTCCCCCCACTAGGGACTTGGAACTGCTGGGTGCAGGGTTTAATCAGGGCTGTGAAACATGGGGCATTATAGGCTCCCAGCAGGTGTGGCTGAAGGATTCCCCCTGCTGGGGACTAAAAACCCTGTGGCCAGTAGCTCTACCAGGAGCAGAGCATCAGAGGCTCTAGTAGGGAGGAACCCTATAATTGCATTATATGTAACACTGAAAAACAGACAGATGCTCACACTGAGGCCATATTCAAAGGCAAGACTAATAACATGACAGAGAAACTAATATTGTTTAAAAACAATCCATGACTTTCTTTGAATGAATATGACATAACGATGAAAAAACTGATGAAACACAGTATTTGTCATTAAAGTTGATATACATAAAAAGTGTGAGCAATTTTGACAGGAAACCTATTGGGTATGATCACATATGAAAGGTAGAAATCTATGTATTTTTATGACACCCTCCCCAACAACGCTCAGTGTGGCTTACAATAAGAAACAAAATAAATTATCAAAGCAGGTAGAATAAAAAGGCTGTTTTGACAGAGAAAACACCTATTTTAAGTCAAGCTTGAAGTAAGCCCTCAGGATAGAGAAATTTTATTATGAAGAGGTGATGATTGCTCCATAACTGAGATCCATTATGTGATGAATTTTCAGCTCCTTATTTCAAATCATAAAAAATCCTAGCCACTACTTCATTTTCCTCTTCCTTCTTGTACAAACCACACAAACGTTGCAAGATTAAAAACCACACTTACCCACTAATGTACAATTGTATTGTTGTTATCTTGAGGAGACCAATACATTTAAGTCAGTAACCCATGTCCCCATTATAAAGTTGATTATGCGCTTCATTGTAACTCAATATGCAAACCAAAAAGCTCATATGCTTGAAAATGAAGAGTTCTGAATTTTTAAAAGAAATTAAGTAACTACATTTTTTAGTTTAAATACCTTAAATTGGATCCTTCATCATGACTTTTTATTTTGTGCCGAACATTCTGCAGAGCTCCTGTGGTTACCCACAAGAACTTGTATTATACCACAAGATTTGAACCGCAGGTAGATTCTTATACTGCCTCATGCAAGAGGCAGTACTTAAGGACATTGTCCCTTACTTTGCGGAGAAGTCCCAACTGAGCCCTTAGGGCATGTCACCATGGCCTCCTGGCCAAGCCTGGGAGCACTGCCAAGAAGCACACCCTGCCCCTTGTCCCTGCTCCCTGTGTGCCAAATTCTGGAAAAGAAGCAATGTAGCTGCTTCTTTTGTACATGTCCAGAGCCTGAGTCAGGCCCTTCACCTCAGGTCTACTTCTTGGTGCATGGACGCTATAAAGTGGCTACATGGCTTCATTTCTGTTATTTGTGATATATTCAAGATATGCTTTATGGCATTGTTCCTGGGCCTAACATGGAGGCAAAGCAGACATGCCTTTTAACAAGTAGCTTAATGCCCTTCCTTGGAAATGCTGTTTAAGAGCTGTTTGCTCCCCTCTTACTCCTCATCACTTCCTGCTAAGCAGGAATTCTCCCCTCCCTCTCCCTTGCTGAGGAGGTACCTGTGTATTAGCTAACAGACCACATGCTGGGTCCCTTCTGAAACAACAGGTAGAATTATCATCTTAATTGAACGATTAACACTGAAATAAGGGTGATAAACACAGTTATGAACCCTCCTCCCCGCAAGCTTGCTTGCCTGTCAGTTTGCTGCAGAGAGTACACAGGAGCAGGGAGGGAGAGTGAAAAACTCAGTATCATCAACAGATGCATGTACTGCACACCGCCTACTGACACCATGCCTCAGAGTGCTAGCCCAGACTTCAGGCTGGCAATACTCGTGCCCCTTGAGCAGCAAGCAGGGAAAAGCCTGGGACTGCAGGCAGGCTGTGGGTTTACTGTCCTCCCTAATCGGAGCCCTGCAGGGGCCTGGCCACACCTGCCGCAGCTCAGATGTTTAAAGGCACAGAGGGGTGCTCTAGTGCCTACTGGCTTCCAGCCTAAGTCACTGCAAGCATTTGCCTGAATTTCCTCAGTCCAGAAAGACTGTATAGCTGGAAACTGGTTCAGCCTAGCCAGGTTAGATTAACCTCCATAGACTGAATCAATTCAGGTTCATGCATTTGAATGTCTGCCCTTAGCCTAGGGATAGGGCAAAACAGAGGGCATCATCTTTGTCTTTTTGTTTCACCAACATAATTGTTCCCCAGAGGGCTTAAATTGGGAGTGGGCAATTATTTGGGCCCATGGGCCATACAGACAGTTCTGGGGAGCTGCTGCAGGCTGGTCAGCACCCCCACCTCCTGCAACAGCCCAGAGCTCATGTGCCCTGAGGTTCCTCCCCACCACCGCCAGCGGTGCACAACCCCAGCCCCAACTCTGGCCTGGCACACCTTTCTAGGCATCCCAGGCAGCAATAGGGGCTCCTTCTGGATGCCACTGGCCCCAGCCTCATGGTATACCGGGGACCCATGTGCAGATTCCCAACTCCAGCCTGCCCCATGCCTGCTCCAGATTGTCTCCTCACACTTAGCAGTGTCAGCAGCTGGGCAGAAGTTCCTTCTGGGCCCAGAGAAAAAGTGTCTCCTCTCCTCCCGCACCACTGCTGGGCCCTTCTTGCTGCAGCTGCCCAGAGCCCCCCCCCACACACACACTCAGGCTGCTCTGCCAATTCTCTCCATAACTATCACTGCTGCCTAGTGAGACAGCGGTGGTAATGTAAAGGAGCTATAGGGCAGCTCAGACATGGGCTCCAGGTGGCTGCAGCAAGAAGGGCCTGGAAGCAGTGAAGGGAAGGGGCTGCTTTTCCCCCATACCCAGCAGCAGCTTCTGCCCAGCCATTGCCACTGCTCAGCATAGGTGGATGAGACTTGAGCAGGCATAGGATGAGCTGAGCTGGGGCTCTGCACATGGGTTCTGGCTGGTTCAGAGCTGGTTTGCTCCTCTGAGCTGAGTCCAGAGTGGGTGCAGGGCAGGACAGGGTCAGGGCTGTGTGCATGGGTCCCTGCTAATACCACGGGGCTGGGACAAGTGGCGGCGGCTGAAGGGAACCACCACCACTTGGGCTGCCTAGAAAGGCAATCCAGCTGCAGAGCCAACCCAGCCCCACTGCATGCCCAGGGGGCAGCAGGATGTGCCATGAGCTGGATGGTGCTTGTGCCAGGTGGCACCCAGGGACCTGTCATGGACTTGGCAAAGTCCCTCTGTGAGCCAGATCTGGTCCTTGGGCCATATTTTGCCCACCCCTGGCTTAAATGATTTGCTACAATTAGCTTGTGAAAGTGCTAGGAGCAGAACCTGAATATTTTATAATCTGGCTGTGGGGTCCCTACCAAAAATCGCTTCAAGCCTCTGTACTTAGGTCAGTAGTAAAAAAATAATGAGGGGGACAAAAATGTATAGCTGCCTTGTAAAGTGCCTTGAAACCTACAGGTGAAATAGTGCAATGTGAGTTTTGTGTGTTTTTATTAGCTACAACTTGCAGATATAGTCACTAGGGCATAGGGATGTCCATTGTCTTGGCAGAGAGGCAGTATAGCGTAGGGGGTTAGCTACTGGCAAAGGAATCAAGATTAGGTTTTTTGCATTACAGATAAGTCCAAGAAATGCTGTCTCTCAAAACCACATGGTATTTGGTATAATTTAGTTCATTCCAAAAGCAAAACAAACAATAAAACCCACACTCCTCAAAGTTATCTTTGTGAGCCAGAATAAAAGTAAGCCATTGCAGGGGTGTGATATCCATATCTTGAGATGGTGCTAAATTCACCACCAGCTCTCTCACTTCACTGTACATGAGAACCCTGTTAGTGTGACCACTTACCATCTTATACCATAAGCAAGAAAAAAGTGATAAAATAACAGGTTTACCATAACAGATGGATCAAGTGAAGAGGTAGAGATTCAGGGTCAAATTCCATTCATTTGCTTATCCAGGTAGAAGCCTGTTATACTGATTTAAATGAGGTTACATACGTGTGCATATGTTTAGAAGCAGTCTGCTCTTCTTTTTTAAATGCTGAGAAACTTTAACCTCTGCAACAGATCCCAAAAAAACTGAACTAGTTATGAATATTCTTCTCTTCCTGGCTTTAATATTTTAGCCCTTGGAGGGCTTTTTCACGCACTGTTCTGATATCAGTTTGGAACATCATTAACAAATAAAATTACTGTGGATTTTCTTTTCTGAGATTGTTTCCATTGTAGGACTTCAGAAAATAATGAGTAGAGTTTTTCTCGTTAAAAGTAGAAAGTTAGGGACATGGAGCTATTTAGCCCTAACTTTTAAATGATAGCTTAATATGGAAATTTCAAGCAAACCATATGGAAATTTCAAGCAACATGAAGCAAATAAATCCTAAAATCTGAAAAAAGGGAAACTTTTAAACTATATAAAGACTTTGCAATCAAATTTTGTGCTTTATTTTCTCTGTCTTTTCTATATAGATACACGTGGAAGCTAGCAAAAAGAGAAAAGTTATTTATAAGACTTTGATTGGGGAAAATAGTTGTTGCCACAATAGGCCACACATTTCGTTCATCTTACCAGCCCTATTCACATTCAAGTCCAAGATATAAACATAGAAACCAGTTCATGAAATGGTCCCAAGTCTCAATCCCCACTAGAGGGACTTTGTTGCTCATGGCCTCCTATACCAGGACGTTCTCAATATCTATGTCCTCACTGCAGTTAGCTTCGATTAACCTTGCCCAGAAAGAACACACCACTGTAAAACCATGCTCAGGAACCCAGACCCATGTAACTCTATTCACAATGATTCTGGGCACTTCTGATGGGGTAGCCCAAGTTTCTTAGTGGGACTTAAAGTAGACAACCCTGTAAATTCACTTTTAACTTACTCTCTCTCCTGTTTACCATGGAACTGATGTTCTTCCTCCAGCAGCAATATAAGAATGACATTTTAGGTAAATAACTTCCAAGTGGACCTGCTTATTATTAATTTGAACAGTCCTGAAGACAAAAGCAAACAGCACTTGGCAGTAAGAACTTTTAGTAAGAATGCCATTAAGGAATTCAGTCTGCAAGCCATAAGTGATTCATAGTACTTGGACAGCATTTCTATTAGAAAGTGGTAGACATGCAGCATAAATGGAACAGGCAAACATGAGGCCTGTGGAAGTGACTTCCAGTGAAAATGAAGGGAGGAAGTTAAAGCCCAAATGGAATTATGAGGTAACATTGGAGGATTAAGAACACCTGGGCTTAATTAAGGGTGAGGGGAAAGCTGAGATCAAGCTATATCTCTAGTGGGACCTACCAGCCTACACTTAAAACATCCTCAAGCCCAGCTTAGAGCTTTTTCTGTGGAGGACAAGTAAGGCAGGGAAGTGAAGTGTAACAGCCAGTCCAACTCTACAATGAAAGTATTGCTGCGCAAGAGGCACCTCGAATTTGATTTAACATAGGGATTCTAGCCCATCTTGGACCCTTGTCTCATCAAAACATCAGCAGGAATCCTCTATGAAGCTCAGCTTTGGAGGTCCCATATACAAAACTCAGACTTGACAACTAGAGAAGCCCTGGTAATTCCTGCTTTAAAAGAGAAACAGAAACAAGAACAGAATGTTTAGATCTAAAAGTCCACTTGCTAATGGTAAGTTTCCTTGCTCTCCTCCCCACACCCCCCAAACAACTGTAGATTTTATTGTGAAGTGGATAAGACTAGAGAGATCTGTTCCAGAGACCTAAAGATCTTGTCTGACTTTAGTCTTACTCCTGAGTATTGTTATTTTCCTTTCATGGTACAAGGCTTACAAAGAAGAGGCCTGAAATCTTCTGAAATGGGTTTCAGGAAAGCGATTCCCCAAGGACTGGAACGCTCTTTTCCTCACTCATCTGCCTGGATTGATGGGACATTTCCCCTCTCAAGGGGCACATCCCATCTGAAGGCACAGAAACCAACCTCTTTTGCACATCAAGTGTTAGCAGTTCCAAAAAGCAACACAGGCAGGAGTCTGGGACTGCACCACATCCTCAGTAGTATCTACGAAGAAGGGGGCCCTCATCACAAATGGCCAAGAACTCACTGGGGATGCCTCAGCGTTATTAAATATATGTCTGGCAGATTGAGCCTGATAATGAAAAATACTGGCTGCCAGGAAACATTCCATTGAATTTGGTTAGAAACAGCATCAACAGACTGAAAAAACCTCACCAGAGGGTGCAAAGAGTTTAATTCAATCTACTAGCATCTTCAGCACAGCAGAAATAACCCCCAAACTAGCCACAGGAACCACAAATGGCTCACTCTCATTCCAGGAAGTTTTGTAAATAAACTGAAAAATTCTTTGTGTGGAGAGGGAAGGGAAGTTGTTTTTTTTCCCATGCACTCTGCATAACTCCAGCAAAATTCAGGGATATAGGAAATTCAGGCAGAGCAGGGAGTGAGACAAATACACAGAGTAAAGGTATTTTAATATGCTAAGCAATCTTAAAGCTGTTGACAGCATTACACCACATATTTTCCTTCACAAAGTACAGATATAAAAAAAAAAATTCCTACAAAGCGCCAACAGATGCATTTGGAAGTAACTATATTTGTTTCCAAATGCATAGCTGACCTCAACCCTCAGGACAAGCAGTCTAAATCTTTTCTAGGTAGGAAAGACTGCAAATGGTTTATTACCTCTCTTTATTTGTGGGCAAGATGATTGTTATAGAAAGGAAGGTGAGTGATGTAAAAGGACTGTAATAAAAAAGTTCCAGAGATTACGTAACCAGTGTCACTGCCAGCCAGAGTACATACCTCTCAGCTACTAGTAAGGAAAGCACTTTTGCTAAATGAGGTAAGAGTGAGACAAGGGAAAATGTGAGTGTTGGAGGGAAGTCATATGTGGTATCAATTTCTTCTGCTAGATTCCTTTTAATAATCAAATCATCCTTCTTGATTACTTAATAACCAAATCATTAAGATACCCAATTAACAGTTTATCATTAAAAGTGCACAAACCATAACTTCCCTTCCTTCTCACTAAAAGGTGTGGATGAAGTAAACCTCTAAGCATAGGGCCCATGACAATTACCATAAACATTCTTTTATATTGTCCATCTGCCACTAACATTTTGTCCAGCGTTAAACACTGCAATTCTGGGGAAGTCTGATGTATTCAGTGGGGTTTGCATTGATGAAATCCAAGTTTGGGCTCATTGTTCTACTTTCCTTGTTTATGAATTTGCCATATGAGAAACTTCTATTTTTCAATAGGGCATGCACACTCATTTCTGCACAAGGATCACTGTGTTTATACTGTCAGGGTTAACTAACTACAGTAGTGTTTTCGAGTTTTCCATTTCCCACATGGTCTTTTGAAACAAGACTACTTCTTTTTCAGTTTTCTTTCAAAAACCATGGAAAGAACAGATTTTACTTTATTCAGTGGAAGCAGGGAGAAGACCACTAACCCATAATGCCATGCTGAAGTTATTATTTTCCAGTACCATGTCTGCAATATAAAACAAACTAATAAGTCATATAGCCAGTCAGTCTACTGCCTTAGCTTTACCTAATAGAAAATTGTCTATGAATAATGTCACTTCCCCTAATTCTGTACTTTCTGATAGGTGTCACTGATTAAATGTTTAAAGTGAACTTTTTAGTTTAAAATTCTTTTTTAGTCCAGTATCATCCTTAAAGGAACATGACCCTTATAGCAGATTTGTAAAAAGATATGTTTGTTTCCTATGTGTTATCTGATTCTGGTTGAACTGGCAGTATTGTCCTCTGTGAAGTAGAAAGTTATGGGTTAAATTATATTCTCACTTAAGCCAATGAGAGACCAAAATAACTCTATTGGCTTCAGTGAGGCTTTCCTGGCTTTCATTCCAGTGGGAGCATCTACCCATGCACTTTTACTGTGCAGTAACTGAAATAACTGTGCAGTATGGGCATGTGTCTACACATGCATGCCCATACTGCACAGTAAATATAGTGACTTAAGCTGACTTGAGCATAAATTTGATACTTTCATCATGCAGGTATCAAATTTATTCCCGATCCTTTACTGTTCAGTAATGCACTTGTAGACTCCTTACTGCACAGTAATACTGTGTGTGTGGACTGACTGGGGACTAAAGTTAGTCCCCAGTCAGTCCACGTATGGTGTTAATGCACTTTAACACCTGCACATGTAGACTCCATTCCTGCATGTAGAGCCTATTCCTGCTTACTGCACAGTAAATTTAAGCCAGCATAAATGCACATGTAGATATGCCCAGTGTGTTATAAATCAGTCCCCAAGATTTCAAACTCTACATTAAGCTTTGGACTCTTATGTAGTACTCGTAAGTTAATATGAATGGATATCAAATTTTCAGAAGTGATTTTAAATTGAGGTCCTATCTGTGTCTGGGACATATTAAGACCACAAAGTTTTCTAAAAGAATAGGGGGAAATTCTGAATGTTGACTCAACTTTTCTATTTTTCAGTGAAACAAGATATAATATCTAATGTTCCATGCAGGAACTGTTGTGGTATGTATTTAGTATAATTGCTGCTGTTCACAGCCACCTCCCTAGATAGTCACTGTACAAGCTGTCTGTGTTTAGCAAATAAGAAGTTACATTTCTCATTTTACTCATATGCCACTGAATTCTGTCTCTCTAAAAAAAATTGTCAAATGCTTTTGAATACATTGAGTATGAACAATATGATATAACATAAAAACTCGACTTTGAAGGGAAAGCTGGGCAAAAGAATCTACCACCAATAGGCTTAAAGTCACAGAGTGAAATCCTAGGACACTGAAATATATGACAAAAATTCACACTGGGATTTCACCTATTTTCTAAATCAGCCACTTTAAGGTTACCAATGCTTGACTTTCAAAGGCCAACTTTATTAGATATCCAGTTTTTGCCAGGTTTTAGTTATTTGATAAGTATGATTTAAACAAGTTTCTGACTCATATAAATTTACTTAGTTCTGCTTCCAAATTTCTCGTGGTTTTTTTTCTTTTCTTTTGAAGTAGATATGTATGGCATCTACTTGGGGCTTACTTCCTCACTCCTTGGGCACTCCTTCTTCCCTTTGAACCATGTTCCATGCCCTACCTCTTTAACTCTGTCTTCTGGACTTATACATTACCAACATGGAAGAAACTTAGCAGGTTATGTACTCAACACGAACACAAGCATGTCATATAGTTTACCATAAAGCAAAAACGTCTAGGATTATATTGAATATTTTCAGCAGAGCTGAAGCACTGGTTGTGATTCTTTTGGTTGCTGGAGTTTTGTTCTGTGTTTCATCAAGGTTTCAAGTTATGTTCACATATGAAAAAATATTTATAATATTTACCCACTGAGCACAAAGTCAGTTTTTTGAGAAATTACAAGCAAATTTGTTTATTAGCTTATGCATTAGAATTACTTAAAAACTTGTGGTTCAACATCTTAACAGCCCTTGTTCTTCATCCTAAATCAGTAAAATCCTAACACATCAAATTTTCCACAGAGTTGACATTAATTGAACTATGGATATTTAAAGAACTTACACTCTAATTATATTGAGACTTCAATGACTGTTGTGTGTCCTGGTTATGGTTATCAAGACTACAGGCAGTGTTAAGTTAACATCTCAAGATAATCTTGATTGCAAATGTTATAACTTCAGAGATAACAACTTATCCAATCACTCCTTTTGTTTTGAAGCTGATTTTTCATGCATTGCAATTAGCTATTGCATGCATGAAGCTAATTAGCTTCTTTGGCTATTGGCCATCCTGAGTGATATGAAAGACTCTGGACATGAATGTACTTTTCTCCTGTTACTTTACTTAGGCCAGCAGCCACAGTTCTTTAAAAGTTGTGTGGCCAGTGTGTTGATTAAAATATTCTCCATGATTTTGCCACTTCATTTCTATTGTGAACAGACAGAAAAGTTGAGGGAACCTAAAGATAAAGTTAAGGTGAATCTTGAAGCACAGAGATGCTGAGATACTCAGATTGAGACAGTTTTACTGTTATTAACACTGTCCTCCCCAAATAATACATCAGGTACAAATTGGGCATGTCTATATGTGCTTTTATGCATGCCTGAACTTAATGTGCATTTGGCTAATACGCATTAAGGTGATTGAGGCATGCATATACACATGCATGTGCTAAGGTGCATTCATAGATTGTAAGGCTAGACAGGACTTTGAAACATCATTGGGTCCAGCCCCCTGCACCAAGCAGGGAAGATAACTGGGGTCACGTGACCCCCAACAAGTTGACCATCCAGTTTCCTCTTGAAGATTTCCAGGGTAGGTGATGCACCACCTCTGGAGGGAGCTTATTTCACAGTCTGGACGCCCTGACTGAAGAAGTTTTTCATAACGTTGAGTCTGGAATGGTCTTCCAGGAGTTTGTGGCCATTACTGCTGGTTTTCCCCTTGGGTGCCCTGGTGAACAGTTGTTCACTGAGCCTTTGATGTACTCCCCTAACGTAGCAATAAGCTGATACCAAGTCTCTTCTCAGCCTTCTCTTTTTCAGGATGAAGAGTCCCAGGTCCCTCAGCCTTTCCTCATATGACTTGCCATGCAAGTCTCTGATTATATGGGTGGCCCCTTCTCTGGACTCTCTCAAGCTTTATCCCAGAACTGGATGCAGTACTCCAGCTGCTGTCTCACCAGTGTTGAGTAGAGTGGAAGAATCACTACCTTGGTTTTGCTGGAAATGCATCAATTGATGCATGCCAGAGTATTATTTGCCCTACTGGCTACAGCATTACACTGCCAGTTCCTAGTCCTACTGTGGTTTATTATTACCCCCAGGTTCACTGCCAAGCCTATAGGTGTGCAGGGGGTTGTTTGTCTCCAGGTGGAGCACTTTACATTTCTTGACGTTGAATTTCATCTGGTTCTGATCCACCCAACTTGCTAACCTATTTAGGTCTGCCTGAATCTGTAGCCTATCTTCAAGCGTGACCACACTAATGTGATGTACAGACTGACTTGCAACTAAAGTTAGTCCCAAGTCAGTCAACATAGCTTTAATGCACCTTAGCACATCTATACCTGCTTTTGCAGATATCAGATTTAGGCACAAGTGGCCTAATTAAATCACCATTTCTAAGGTGTACCTAGGGCACGTATGTGTAGATGTGCACCCTTAATATGCCTTAAATTGGTACATGTAGATGTGCCCATTAAGAACCTTTCTGCCTTTAAAATTTAAAACTACGGTGGAGGATGGAAGTTCAATTTTATGAAGGATTTCATGATTTCAAATTTGGTTTCATTCCAAATCATAAAGGAAAGTGAAAATTCTGAAATTCTCCAAGAAGGAAGACTAAAAAAACCTGGTTTTTTGTAATGGGTTCTATAGTGAAGCTTGTATAATATTATTTGTTCTTTTATTACATTTACATAATAGTATTACTTAGTATAATGCAATAATAAATAACATGATATAATAATATCCCAAAGTCTCTGATAAAAGTTCAGGAACTGAATTCCAAGTATAATACTTACCTTATTTTACAAAATGCTTAGTCTTTGATGGAACTGTATGTTCTAATGAAAAAGTGTTTCATCAAATTTTCTATAACCAACTCTAGTAAAAAAAAAATTAAGGGCAATGTTACAGATCTTCAAAATATTAAAAATCTCAGTGGGCAACATTTTCTTTGGATTTTTTATTTAGAATACATGTATCACATTTATTAAAAAATGGGGAAACTGAAAGTTAAAAAAAGTATTAAAATGGAGGGATGGTTAAGAGCCACAGACTCATAACTCAAGAATAAAAATAGAAATGCTATAATGAATCAAATGCAAGCATTAAAATCCAAGAAATTAAGATGCAAATTTACATATAGAAATATTTTGGGGTATGATATACAATGTTAAGACACCTAAATGAGCTTAGCAGTCTCCTACTGTGGCATAAGGAGAGGGGGAAATATGTAAAAAATATGTCTTTAAAAATAAGTTAATGTAACACAAACCCTTCTTATCATAGATACTACACTCACTGCTTCCTTGAATGATTAGCTTGATTTTTTCTGATACATTATGTGATGAATATTATGGTAATAGACCATTCTGCAAATAATTTTCTTGCTGAATTTAGCCAATTAGGTGAAAAGTTTTAGTTTAATAAAGGGTTTGACCAATAACAACAGTATTGCTGAATGCCTTATCTATAATTGCACCACTGCCCCTGGGAACTACAAAGTTTTAACCTAGCATTGTACATCTAAGTTCAAATTTCAAAAACATCTCTTTCTCCCCAACACATGTCACCATGGAATTGGTCCATTGGCTATTTCATGACCTAGGATAACTTCTTTATTCAGGTGTTGGAATACTCAGCCAACTTGCAAAATATTCTTGGCACTTCATAATTGTGCTCTGTAGCAGAACATTTCTTCTAAGAGCTATGGTATTAGAAACATTGGAACATTCGGTTCTATTTTGTTATGATATAAAATAATTAAGTTAAGATAATGCAAAATAAACAGTAGACATATCATACGTTCCTATAAACAAAACCATGTCTAATATGTCTTACCAACAATTAGGTAGGCCTCAGTGTAATCCAAACATCCCTGAGATATTAGGAAAGCATTAAATCATAGAAGCTATTTTGTATAAGCTGAATATTTGGCAGCTGGACTGGTAACTAGTGGCTTGCGGCATGTACTGGGCTGCCATGAAACAGAGCTTGGATGTGAAGTGACCGCAAGGCCACCACTTCTAATGCTGGACTGCTGCAGCTAAACTGTGTTACAGCATGACACATTCTATCTCCAAAACATGAGGGTAAAGTGATAAAAAGAAGGAAAGGTTGAATTATGCTCTGCAATGAGAGTGCCCCCTGTTGATTGTTGAAGAAGTCTTGATGGAAGTACCAGATAGGGTCATGTATCTTGTTCTTTTAGGGGAATTTCGTACATGATAGATAAAGCATTGCCTGTAAGGAAAGCTTTCGTGCTAAGTAGGGAAAAATTTAGGAGCAAATTTTTCAAATCTGGGTGCCTGGAGTTAGACATCTAATCTCTTATTTAGACTCCTTAATAAATAACCTGATTTTCAGAGTGACTTGTCAGTGCTTGGAATCCTTGGAAATCAAGCCCCTCGTTTTGGAATTTAACCATAGGATTTGTTACCTAATTTTAGGCACCTGACTTTGAAAAATTGGTTGGTCTTATTTTCTTTGTAGCTGCAAAACAAGAACAGTACCTATCCCATAGCATTGTGGTAATTCTTAATTTGTTACTATTTACAGCATAGATTTAAATGTCCCAACTTTGCTGGCACAAAGCTTTTCCAATGCTAATTGAGAAGTTACAAACCCATCCAGCCCATATGTGCACTTAAGTGTATATGAACATCATGTGCACAACATTCTTGTGCACAGGTTTAAAGTATCTGTTGAGGCTGGCTGAATATTCAGACTCCCCTCCACCCAGTTATGACTACTGTTGCATGATAGGAAATTTAATGATTGGAAAACAGGGGTGGCTTTACATACAAGGGAGACTGTTCTGCCTTCTGCAAGGGGTTCTGTACTTCCTGTAAATGAAGCCAAAGTGCTGGGTAAGTTACTCTAACAAGACACGTTCCTTCTGGAAATTACTCACAGCAATCTAGGACTGTTATTAGTGTGCACAGAGCAACAAGGGAGAAGAAAAGCAACAGAGAAAGCCAGATATTGTAGGGAAACAAGAGGCATTTAATTTACAATACAGTCATTCAGTTTACATTAAAAACTCTGTTGATTACTGCCCTACTTATACTAATTTCTAATCACATGATAATAATTTGGAAAAACCCTATATCATGTACTTTAATTCAGGGTTCTCAAACTTCGTGATACCTAAATATCTCAACCATCTCTGCCTTACAACACCTCTACCTTACAATAGTTGTTTCCTCCTTAATACTCTGCACACAAACAATGACACAACTAGTCTCCTGCATAAGAAATGACAAATATAACAGTGTTTCTCACAAGCAAATAATGAGAACATTAAATGATTTTTTTAAAATGAGCTTGAATGGGGAAAATATGTTAAGACGTGTTTCATTCACATCAAAAGATAAAGCATATATAAAACATTATAAACCATATTCTGACCTAGGATCTGCTGAAAAACCCCAAAACTGACAGCATAATGTAATGCAATTATCATCATTATTCAACTAAAATAGGCAAATACACAGGACTTCTTGGCCACATCTACGTGAGATGCTTTACTGTGCAGTAGTGTAGTTTACTGCATCATAAGCACATGCATCTACACGTGGGGAGGTCGCAGGCTAACTGTGCCAGCCAGCCTGAACCCCGGTGCCACTTCCTAGCATTGCAGTGCTGCACAGCTGCTAGGACTGTGCTGTCAAGTTTTACAGGGTGTTACAGATCCTGCAGGCCTTTCAGTACCCAGGCCCAGCCGGAAGCAGCTTCTGGCTGCCAGGGCCAGTGCCAGCTGCCTACAGCCCACCCCCAGAAGCCAACCTGCAGCCTGCAGGTGGTGTGGGACATTGCCTCACTGTGCAGCTGTCAGTCCCACACTGTGCTCCTGTGTTAGGTTCCAAAGGCAGCTGCCCAGGCCTGGCAGCACAGGGAAAGCCATATGGAGGCCCAGAGATCTGGTGCAGGAGCCCCGATGGTGGCATCCTCATCTGTGCCCACCATCCAGATCCATGGAGGAGACTGACAACCTCATGATGCTGTTAGGTGAGGTAGAGATGCACCACTAGTTTGCCTGGGGTGGACACTCCAATGCTCATGTCTGTGAGGGGCTGTCAGGCTAGATGCAGGAGCACAGGCATGACCAGTTGGCATGGCAGTGCTACATAAAGGTCAAGGCCTTGTGGACACAATGGGTCACTTTGACGGACCACAGTAGTTATTTGGGGAGCGTCCATAAGTTCATGTTGTTTATGTGGCAACTGACAGCCATCCTTGCACCCCAGGATCCAGGCCACAGCTGTGCTGTATACAGCATCATGGATGGCCTGCATACGCCCCTGCATACGTCACCTGACACCCTGGTGATGTGTCACGAAGGGATAGCCCCTTGTGACTCAAGCAGGTCATCCTGCTATGCTCCCTGTCCACAGCCTCTATCAGCAGCTCTGGGACCCTTGGCCAACACTTGCCTTGACAGCTCCATAGTCTCAGCCCCAACCACAAGTTGGCCATGTCACTGCCAGCCATCTTCAGCACCAGCTCCTCCCCAGGGGGACCTCTGGCTGGGTACCTGCAAGCCACATCTCACCATCCAAAAACACTGCCTGAAGCCACATGCTGTAACCAAGCAGAGCTGCTGGCCATGCCAGCCCTGGCCATGTGATAAGCCCCACACTGTGGGGAGGGAGGACGGGTGGGGTGCATGAGCCAGGGCAGGTCCACACCCCATCCCCTGTCCCTGCCTGCACTCCCCTGGCCTTGGGGTCCCCCTTCACAGCATGCAGAGAGGCAGAAGACAGTGCAAAACTTTACTGAGCAGCCTGTGCCCCCATAGCTAGGTGACACAAGCCTCACATATGCCAAGGAATGCGTTAATGCTGGCAGCAATGTCCTCCTCAGTTGTAGGGAGAGGGACATGTAGCACAGCCACAGGTAGACCTCCAGGCAGTAGCAGAGGTTGCAGGGCAGCCTGGGCTTGGCCCCCATGCTGTTGAAGCTAAGGGTTCCATGCCAGGTGTGCAGGTGCACCCAGGCCAACATGGTGATAAGCAACAGCAGGGGTCTGTACAAATGTCTCCTCATGACACACACAGCAGGGGTGCAGCATTGATGCAGGAGGGGGAAGGCTGGCCCTGGTGCACCTCCCCAGAGAGGCCCCTCCTGTGGAGGTTGGGAGCGTGGGCAGTTCCTTGTCCCAGTCATCCAAGAGCCGTGTGCCCCTGGTGCCTGGATGCTGTAGGCTTGGCAGCAGCACAGGAGAATGGCTGGCCTGCAGGGAGAGAGGGGAGTGGGGTTTACTGGGGATGGAAATGGAAGGGGATTTCTGCTTGATGTAAGGGCAATAAAAACTTGTTTTTCTGAGATGTGGCTGCAGTGAGCATGGTGCTGAGGATGGGTGGGGGGTGGGAGGCCCATGGGCAGCAGTCCAGGTAGGCTACAGTGGGAAGTGCAGGAGGAGGTGGTGGACTAGCACCTCTTGTACTTGATGCCCTTGCCCCCAATGGTGGGTGTGCAGCTTACCTGGGGCCTTGGCAGAGGGGATCTTCTGCTGTTGCTGCCACTGCAGGTGGATCTCTTGCTGCCAGGCAACCTTCACACACCACAATCTTCAGTCTGGGCCTCATGGAACAGCTTCCCCTGGGCCTCACAGATGTTATGCAGCATGTAGGCTGTGACAATGACCCAGGGGTGGTTGTCCTCATTAAACTTGAGGATGGTGGTGAGGGCATACCAGCATCCTTTGAGGTAACTGAAGGTGCACTCCAGCAGGGCTTGCGTCTGGCCCAGGCACTAGTTGAAGTGGGCCTGGTGGGGGTCCAGCTGGCCAGTGTAGGGATGCATGATCCAGGGCAGGAACAGGAAGGTGGGGTCTCTGCTAAGGAGGAATGGGACAACCGCAGTGACCAGCTGCAGGTCCGGCACCCGTGGCATAAAGCAGGCACTCTGCACTAGGCCTGGCAGGGTGGAGTTGTGGAACATGCGGGTGTTGTGAGCACTGCCCACCCAGCTGGCACTGGTGGTCCATGATGGTCTGGAGCATCACGGAGTGAAAACCCCTCCAGCTGTAGTAGGACCATTGCTATGGAGCGGGCAGGTGATGAGGATTTATGGCCTGTCCCCCAATGCACTAGGAGAATCCCATGGCATGGAACCCCAACACCACCACCAGCAGGTTGTGCATGTGGAACACCGTGTGTCCTAGCATGTCTTGGACAGCATCATACACTTCCAGGATGGTGTCCCCAGCAGTGGCCTTGCCCACCCCAAGAGATAGCCCATTAGTGGAGGCTGGTAGGCATGGTCACCTTGACCAGGGTGAAGGACAGCCAGGTGTCCATAGGGAGGGGCAGCTGAGGCTGCATGGCAGTATCCTGCCACTCCAGGTGGGGTCAGAGCTCCTCCAGGAAGTCCAGGAAGGTGGCCCAGTTAATTCTGAATGCCTCTAGCCATTGCTTGACATCACAGGTCTACTGGACAAAGTGCAGCCACCAGTCCTGACTGGCCTGGTGGACCCAGAGGTGGTGGGGCTGGAGGCCAAGGGGGTGAGGGCAGTCCTGGTGGTGGCATCCAGCAGCACTTTGTTGGCATTCCTGCCATGGTCTACCCAGCCACATGGGTTTTGGGTGGCTGGTGCATGGCAGCAGCCATGGGATGGCACACTGTGGCTGAGTAGTCAGTCACTGCATGTGGGGAAGCTGGGAGGACCCAGATGGCTGTGGGCCAGAAGTTCGTCAGTACACCAGGCCAGCATGGTGGTCAAAAGGAGTCCAGGGCATTGGTCATCAGTGCCAAGGGCAGGGGCTGGGGCAGCCCCAGTGAAAAGAGGCATAGTTGGTGAGGAGAGAGCTGCTCCTGCACTGTGCATGCTACTTCTGGGCTGCCTTTTCAAGAGGGCTCTGGTGTTGGCAGGGGTCCACTGAAGGGCTACAGAAGTGGCACCAGTTTGGTGATAAGAGCAGCAAATCTTCTGCCAAGTCCCTGCATATGTAGATGCCTTTCCAGAAGCGTTTAGTCTCAAGTAGTTTACTTGCAAGTAAACTGATCTTGGATCAAATGCATGTCTAGATGTGCCCCTTAAGTAAGAATCTCAGGGTACTGGGCAATTATCAATTAAGCCTCCCATCTCTATGATATTAGATATACATGAATCATTTCACCTATTTGTTGGATAAATGCAGCTGTTCTAATAGCACACAAATTTGAGGGGGAAAGGAAAGCATTTAACCCAATTGAAATTCTGTTGAGAATTTCAAAGAGAACTTTGTAACTGCATTGAAATTCAGTTCATGTGGACCATTAGGGACAAGACTACTACTTAATTGCCATAAGGTTTTGATCACCCAGTGATTTCAGCTCAAGACAGGATCTCCATCTGTACAATAGATTCATAGATTCATAGATGGTAGAGTCAGAAGGAACCAGAATGGATCATCGTGTCCAACCCCCTGCCCCTGGCAGGAAGGAGCACCGAGGTCAGATGATCCCTGCCAAGTGACTATCTAGCCTCCTCTTGAAGACCTCCAAGCTAGGTGATAGCACCACATCTCTTGGAAGCCCATTCCAGATCCTGGCCATCCTTACTATGAAAACTTTCTTCCTAATATCTAATCTAAATTCACTCTCAACTAGTTTACACCTATTACTCCTAGTCACTCCCACAACATCTCATACCAGGATATTTGCTCAGGACTTTAAAAAAGATAAGCAAATTCTTAATACCACTTTTTCAGCACCTACTTGGCTAGGTACAGAATTTATACATAAACAATATAAGCGATCAGAAACTAGTTCAAATTGTAACACAATAGAAGTTCAGTGCACATAAATCGCTTTTAAAATGGCTGAAACAGGTTTAAGATAAACCTGGGTGGGTGCAGTATCAGACTTTACTGACTTAGGTTAAATCAGTTTATTGAACTTCTGCCCTAGATCCCCTCAAGATTCAAACTAAGTCACAGTCCCCTAGCATCCCAGGATACTTTGCACCTTCCCTGAAAACCCCACTTGGCAGGGTGGGCAGGCTATCCTTGGCCCAGGCTGTCTGCTCCAACTGAGCAGGGAGCCATGTTCTAGCACCACCTGGCCTCTGGCCAGGGCCACTGCAGGCATGTGGCTGCATTTGTGGAATCAAAAGTGAATGTCTGTTCATTTACTTATTGGTTTAATCCAGGGGTGTCCAACCTTTTTAAATGTGGGGCCGGATCATGAACTTTTTATCACCCAGTGGACCGGCAAGCCATATTCAAAGACCTCATAGGAAGCAGTATCACATCACCCTCCCTGAAACAAAAGTACAGTGTTTACTTTAATTTCCCATCGCAGCACCTCGGGCCTCAGAAAGCAGCTTGGAGGGCCATGTGGCGGCCCACGGGCTGAATATTGGACAGGTCTGGTTTAATCTATGTAGTCTAAACTCATCTGCAAAGATTGAATCAGTTCAGCCTCAGGCTTTTTTATTCTACTTAGCCTTGGAGATCTCTCATCTAAATAACTGATTTAGTTTGTTTGTACTTTATATGTGATAATTAAGGCGATCATAACATCAGGTGGCATAGTCATTAGAATGGTAAGTGTATTGAAAATTTTAAAAAAGAGACTTTCCTCCACATCAATCAAGTATCCCTTTGCATCTTTCAAAGCACGTTCCAGCCACATTATGTTTAAATGCAAATTAATAGTCCTCATAAATTTCAAAATATTGGGCTGGAGTATGATGCTTAGCTCAGCCTTTTTCTTAGACCTGAGAAAGGGTACTTGATACCTGAAAACTTGTCCAACAACTCTCCCTATTATATAGTTGGTCCACTGGTGACACATACGGTGCATCCCCTGAGCTTGGCAGTGCACCCCTGCAAAAATGGCTACCAACACTGCCAGTGGCACCTGTGGGCAGTCCCCAATTGCTGCTGGCCACTGCTGACGTTGTCAGCAGCAACTGTGGGTGGTTGCCAACCTCTGGTCAGCACTTGCCCCTCACCGCCACCAACACCTCCCTGGCTACCTGCCGGAGCTCCCCACTCACTGCAGGCATGCCTCTACCCCCGCCACCACCTACAGGCGGTCGTCGTGCCCCCCCAACCTCTGGGGGCACATGGCATTCATGAGTTGGTCCAATAAAAGATATTGCAAAATATCCTTGCCTCAAAATATTGAGTTAGATTTTTTTTTTTTTTTTTTTTACACAGAAAAAATTAATGTGAAACTGTGGGCCCGAATCTTTTCTCAGTTGCACCTGTATGAACTAGGAGTATCCACTTTAATCCACTTTAAATCCATGAAGTTACACTGGCATAAAATTGGTGTGAACCATAGTACTATTAAAGTAGGTGTAAAGTGTGCCTGCCAGTTTAGATAAACTGAAGTGGGTACATGGAAACATAATCCAGTTTAATATTCTATGCTTTTTCCAAAACTGATGCCAGGGTAAAATGAACCCCTTAAAAACATCTTACCCATCATCCTTAAACTTACTATACTCTAGGCAGTGTAAAACTCATAGTCAATTGGTACATCTACATGTTCATTAATGTGCCCTAGTTACTGAGCATTAAGTTGAGTACTTGGTTAACCAAGTACTAATTCAATGAGCAGTAACTCAAGCTACTGCTCAGTAGCACTGGCACACTTTTTTTTTTACACTTACTGCACAGTAGCCTAATAACTGTGCAATATTGTATTAACACCTTTTTTGACCAGCATGCTACTGTGCAGTGTTATTAGGTTACTTTGCAGTAAGTGTCTTGTGTAGATGCGCCCTATAAATACCTCCTCAAGGAGAAAATCTTTGGTACGAGAAGCCTATTCAGTCTACTAAACAAAGGCAAAAGAAGATATACTGCCTGAAAACTCAAGTCAGCAGAATCCAAATATAATTAAGACATGCATTTTCCAGAGTTAGGATTCTTAATTACTACAACAGAACCACAAAGGCAACAGTTCTTCCATCTCAAGGGTTTTTTAAATTAATATTGAAATTCATTTCAAAACACATGTTCTCATTTGACCATCATTTTTTTAACTAGATGAACCAGTCACTGGGTAAAATTCTAACACCTGTGCTTGGCAGGGGATCAAACTAGACCAGGAATGGCCAACCAGTGGCACAAGCAGCCTCTGTGTGTGGCACACAATAAATCAGGGATGGGACAAGCAGCACAGTGTCAGATAGGGCAGGGAGCAAAAACCAGAGCAGCAAATAGGGTAGGGAGAACATGGAAAGAAGCAAGAAGCAGAGCAGCAGATCGGGTAGAGGAAGGGGATCAGAGTGGCACTCAGGGAGCTTGCAGGGCCTATTTGTGGCACACCTGCCAAAAAAGGTTAATCCTCACTGGACTGGATTAGACAATCATTTGTCCTTGAAATCTGTAAGGAAGCAGGGGTTTCTTGCACATTTGGCAAAGTAACATACAGTTACTGAAAGCACTTGTTGCATGTTCCTCAAAATTTAATCTTTATAGTTCTTCCGGCCTCTTCAGATATCACCAGCATCGTTTATTTGGCTTGAGCTACCACACATTGATGAGCCAGTGGGTGGTATTTTCATTTCCGTAAGATAGCATCAGTAGCATTAGACTTTCATTGCTAACACTAAGATGTATTATATACATCAGTCTGACCAGGAGGACAGGAGTTTAAAAAGAGTGAAAGAAATAACTGTGGATATAAGCAAATACAAAAATTCTAATGCTTTTAGTATGAGGTGATGATTCAATATTTCCTTTGTGATTTGAGAACTACTTGCTTCACAGGAGTTAGCAGTAATAAAATAAACTCCAGTTTCCTTAACACAAACTCCACATTGTTAACTTATGAACAACATTGGATTTTTATGTCTTGGATGGTACGAGAGGTGTTGAATTAACCATAGTATACTTGTGTAGGAGGTGGTAGGAGAGGAGAGTGATCTCAAAAAAAAAAAAAGTTAGAAAGCATCCTTTTGATTTCACATTTTCTCTTGTGTCTAGTCCACTAGTCTGAAACAATTCAAGAGATGTTTCTCCCTGCATGCAATTATTGGCATAACAATAGAAAAAATGAAAAGTATTCTTTTTAGGTACAGTTTTTAGAACATGGGTACATAGAGTTTGTCAGTATCACAGATCTGTTATAAGGTATGCTTATTCTTTATACCAAACATGTTTGATTAAGTAATAGTTACTTGTCTGAGGAAATATAAGGAACTTTTTCATGAGGAGTTGGAAAGAAAATGGTGATGTTCTCCTGTCCTTTCAAAAGGCAAAATGAATACATTTTAAGGTCTATAAAATGTTGGCTCTACAAGCCATGACATCAGTCTTTTATATATACCCTTTCTTTTCTGGGACACATACGTATTAATAGTAGAATTCCTTTCTCTTCTAATCTTGTGGTATGAAGTTTTGATTTATCTGAGATTTTGATGCATGGCTAACTTGCACAAATTGCTAACTTACCCAAAAGAAAAGAAGCATTTAATTTCAGTGTTCTAGTCCTCCTGTTTGTAGTGTCTGTTCATTGCTTTCAGACTACTGGAAAAAGAGAGCTGGATATCTGTTGCCTTCTACCTCGTTTAATCATTATATGCATTCAAAGAGACTATAAAGCACTAGCACTGTAAAAGTGAACAATGTGGATAGGGGCGTAGGTTGTAGCCGTGTTGTCTAAGGACATAGGCAGAAAAGGTTCTTTGGGTGAATCTGATATCTTTTATTAGACCAACATACATAGTTGGAAAACAATTATTAAGCAAGCTTTCGGGTTCAAAAACCCTTCATCAGGCTAAGGAAGTTTCAGCAGTTGGTGTGTGCTCTTCCTCGATGGAATGAAAAGTAAAGAAGCCAGAGGCTGGTGGATAAGTGTTTCTACAGCCAAGATGCACGCTTACACTGGCATAAATTACAATATAGGACATAAGGGAGTGAAACAGCATTTTAGTTTTCACTGGGATGTAATCACAAATACTAAGACACATGACCTTCAGAATTATGAATCAGAGCTGAATTGGTCTAACAATTAATGTCTCTAATAATTTATGGTCCACATCCCCAGCAGGTCATTCCTTCATTGTAATAAATGAATATAGATTTGGGAACTGGAAGCTCAAGAGTTCAACCTCCGTTTTTTGCTTCTCCCTTACTTTGTGAACTGGAGTACATTATACCTAGACCACCATTCTCAAATTTAGACACCTTAATCCATATTTACAGCCATATTTGCTACTAGTGCAAGCCAGTACAGTTCCACTTAAATCAATGTATTTGTGTCAAAATGCAACAGTGAAGACTTTGGTCCTTAGTCACTTAAATAAGGTATTTAGTTCTTAGAGAGACTGATTACCTACAACTTTCATTGATCTCCATAAAAGTCAAGCAAGTGCTTAGCATCCTGAGAAATCAAGCCACTCATTTGTAGATGTTGGCCTCAGACATCAATCTCAGTGTCTCCTTTGATACAGTGATAATATCCTGTTAATCCATATGAGTATGGTGAAACATTATTAATAAATATTTTTACAGGTTTTCAAGAAGGAAAACTATCCAATACCTACTTTATATGAATTTGAAAGGTACATGTATAAAACTACCAGTGACACTGGGCGCATCTACACAACAGGTTTACTGCAGAGCTAGCTGTCCAGTTAGCTCCAGAATAAAGTCTCCACGTCTACATGTGCAACCCTATTTGGTTGCAGCAAACTAATAAACACTGCCATATGTTAGTACTTCTAAATAGTACTGGTGGTATTATTTACTACTCAGCAATGCATGTGTTGATGTTGATGGGACTGGCTGGGGCATGAGGGTACTTCAGTGTGGGGGCTGCCTGCCAGCTAGCCCCACACTACAACATCCTCATGCCCCAGCTAGCCCCTCCACAGCACACTGAGCTGGGTCAAAGCAGTCCCAGGCTGGCAGGCTGACCCCACAAATCCTCTGCCAGCCAGGGCTGCTCCAACCCAGCTCAATGTGCTGTGGTTCCAGGTGTATGTGTAAACTCTGGCACATGATATTCACTAGAGTGTATTGCTTCACATCAATTGCATGTGTAGATGCATCCATTGAGGATTATTATGTTTCCAAATGCAATGCTAAAATAGTAGAGTACTTTGACTAGGCTATGAAAAACAATGTATTAAAAATGTAGCCCTTTATTATTACTAGAACCATGGCAGTATAGTTAAGGCATCTTGTTACATCTTCTGAGCCTGAGTTCAAGCTCAGCTCTAAGCCTCTACTACAGGTTGTCCCCCAATCAACCCAACTGAAATCAATATCTGCTCATTTAAACTGGGGGTGGCAGGGAAGTCAAAGACAGCTGGATGCTAGCTACATCACTCCCTTGTCTGTGGTTGGTTACAGAAAATAGTATTCTATAATACTTAATACTTCTATAATACTTAATACTTAATATTTCTATAAATAGAAAATAACTATGCGATTATGTGACTTTGATTATTAGTAAAATAAATCGCCTAATTTGTTATTGTCAGATTACCTGAGTTCAGATAGGAAACCATTTCCACAGACATAAGTCATTTCCACAGTAGAAAATATATACATAAACGTAATCTCTTCCACCATGTAAAATGACTACTTTTGGGAACCCAAGTCTGGGTCACTCCATAGATCCACTGTAGACGTCTAGAAATTAAAGCAGGAAAGTGTAGCTACCTTAGTGCAGGGCTGCATGGGCTAATTAGCTCTGCTAAGTGTTATTAGTCTGTTCATAGAAGTCTTAACATGATACTCCTTAACATCACAGAAATGTCCTCCTCAACCTCCCTGCATTTACCTTTGTGAACCACCAACAGCAGTTCTGTGGATCATTGACTGGGCCATGTATTACTGGCTGAGAGCCTATGTTATAATGAATGGAGTTTAGGTGCGTTGTGCACAGCTTGTAAAGATTTGAGAACAACTTTCCAAATTCAGGACAAAACTTACATTTTAGGGACTTGTTGGCTAGATATAGACATTACATTTTTGCTAGTGTAAGTGATCAGAAACTGGTTTATACCTGTAACAGAACAGAACTTTGGTGCACAAAACTGATCTGTATCCATAATAGAACAGAAGTGTGGCACACAAAGACTTAAAAATGGTTTAAAAATGGTGGAACCCAGTCTAAGATTCTGCCTTCCCCCTCTCTTTGAATCTATTCTGGGAGGTTTCATCACGTAATGTAAAGACATTAATGATTTTATGTCAGGAAGACAAATGCATATTACTATTACATTTTAAAAGCCCACTGGACTACTGTATAAATCAGATTCAACATTTAATATTTATTTTAATGAATATCTTCTCATTTATCTCTTGGGTGACTCTCAGCAGTTTCCTGGTGATTTAGATCTAATTCCTGGAGACTCCGGGAAAATCTTGGAGGATTGGCAACCCTCCCACTGGGGCACGTGTGTGTGTTCTACTCACTACCTAACTAAACTACACCTGTGACAAAAAAAACTGTGTAACATATCTATTCAGCCTTGGCCTTTTGAATAACTGTACTTAGCCTTTTAGGATAACAGGGCTCCGTACAGACATTATACATAAACCAATATAAGTGATCAAAAGGCAGTCTAAACCTGTAACAGAACACAAGTTCAGCACACATAGACTGGTTTAAAAATGGCAGAACCTGGCCTAAGATAGATCTGGATTAATGCAATATCAGACTTAAGCTATTTAGGTTAGACCGGTCTATTGAACTTCTGTACCAGATCCCTTCTCAACTCAAGCTGTTGTCTGACAGCATCCTAGGTTGCTTTGTGTGTCCCAGCTAACCCTCCTTTACAGGGCAGTGCTTTAAAACTTGCCTCACTTTGTCCCTAGCCCTGTCTCTGGCCAGCTGTCACCAACAGCTGGGGGGGGGGGTGCTGAAATCCTGGCATCTGTGTCCCTGCATGACAGAGCAATGAGGAAAAGGGGAACTGCTCCCCACATGCCTAGAATTACAGAGGGGCATGGGGGAGCAGCCCCCCTCCCCTCACTGCTCTGTCATGCAGGACAACAGATGCAGCTGCAGCCAGGCAGAGCTAGAGGGTTGGGGGTGTATGCTGGTGTCTTTGTCTTGGGGGCCAGGGCCTTGCTCATACCCCCCACTATGGCTGCCTCTGGCAGCCAGCATTACCTGAGCCAGCACAGCTTGAAGGGCTCCCCTTTGCTTTCCCCGCTCCTGCACTGCCCACCCACCATGGCTGACAGTTGGCCATTGGCAGGAGAGAGGGCTGGGGCAAGGGGACATAATGACCTGTCAGGTGTGGTCAGCTGCTGGCTATGTTGGGTATTCTCCAGCAGCCTGCAGGGAGATGTAGGAGCATCTCCAACCCATTGGCCTTGACCAGCATAGGTAGCCTGTGTGTCCCGCAACACCAAGCAACCAACTTGTGTTCTGTTTGCCCCCAAACTAACCTAGTCAGCTTACAGAAACCTGCAAAAATTAGTTTGAATCCACCTGAGGCTTTTTGAATGTCTGTACCTAGTCTAGGACACAGTCCCATAATTTTAACGTTGTTCCAGAAAACTCAAGATGATTGGCCACTTTACCTCTGCAAAGCCAATCCCATATAAACCTTCTTGGTGTAATACTTTTTTCCTGTTTCCTATAGTGTATATGCTGCAGGATCTAAAGTCCCTTCAGTCCCTGTAGTCCAGCTCTAGTCCTGGCAGGAGTTTCCCAGTCAGTGCCAGCAGCTGGTACTGCAGCACTTCAGTCATACCATGCAGCTGTGAAATCAACCCCGATTCAGCAAGATACTTAGCATGTGCCTTAATTAAGCTTTGTGAGTTGTTCCACTGATGTCTAACTCTAAACAGTTTGCTAATTACTCACATGAAAGTGAAACACATATTATACCACCATACTATTATGGTTGAGGTTTAGACAGGAACTATGATAACATAAACAAAGATGAAGCAAGGGTTATACTCCACCCACACCCTCTTTATATTATCCTTCTTTCTGAGAGAGGAGAGTAAAAGACTTTTTTTTGCAAGCCATCTATTAGGTTTTGATATGGAGCAGTTTCAGATTATGACAAGCAGCACCATTCCCTATCTTTATCTTATACCCTTGCCACGCTCTTAAGGCCTGGGATGTTATATCTTCCTTAAAGAGTTTCATCTTTGTTCATCAACATGCTACTGCTCTTCTAGCTACTGAGCCAAGCAATATCATCATTCAGTGTGTCAGCACATGATTGTTCAGCAGACCATTTTGGCCTGTTCCCACTATTCTGCTCTATTTTATTTATTTCTTCACTAAAACATCTCGACTTTCGTAGCAAAAACAGTGACCCTCAGTGAAAAACTGGATGTGATTTCATAAGACTGAAACGAAAGTATGAACAATACAAACAATGTCTTGGACCCAACCAGAAAGTTTTCTTATGAAAGAGAAGAGATGAGAAAACAGTTCAGTCTGGTCTTGGACACCTAAATATTATGATAACAAATGGGCCAGAAATACCTTACCTCATAGATGATTCAAGTATACTAGACCTTGAAAAAAGAAATTAAAATCAAAGGAGATCACTTAGGTTAGATGCAAGCCTTCCAGCCTTGGGGATATGAAACACTCTATGTTGTAATGCCACCTTCTGAAAACCATGTCCATGTTCTTGTTGTCGTCCTCCCAAAAAGAGCTTGATAACAGCATAGTATCAATGCATTATCATGTAAGGTATACTTATACTGCATGATGCAGTGGTTTCCAGTGGCACCTAAGTTAGATCACATATTTTAACCAATATAACCACATCACCACAATGCTTTACGTAGTCTATTATATATACAGAGGACAGATATAGCCGCCCAGTGGAAACATCATGCTAATGTATTTAAATTGCTCCAGTGACCTGAGCTAGCTTAATTATTGCTGCACAGTACTGCATTGTACAATCTAGTTATATTCACAATGGAATAAAATGAAGAGTGTGAAGTTCACAATGAGAATTAGAGCATTCTAGTGAGGGGGACAATATTGCGAAGCTGGGGTCAATCTTTTTTCTTACTCAATCTTTGCTCTGGCAAATTGTAGAATCATAGAAAATTAGGGTTAGAAGGAACCTCAGGAGGTCATGTAATCCAACCCCCTGCTCAAAGCAGGACCATGTCCAACTAGATCATCCCAGCCAAGGCTCTGTTTAGCCAGGTCTGAAACACCTCCAAGGATGGAGATTCTGCAACTTTTTTTGGTAGTCTGTTCCAATGCTTTACTACCCTCCTTATGAGAAAATTATTTCTAATATGTAACATAAACTTCCCTTGCTGCAACTTGAGATCATTGTTCCTTGTTCTGTTAACTCCCACCACTAAGAACAGTCTAGCTCCTTCCTCTTTGGAACCATGCTTCAGATAGCTGAAGGCTGCTATTAAATCCCTCCTCAGTCTTCTCTTCTCCAGACTAAATAAGCCCAGTTTCCTCGTCCTTTCCTCAGAAGTCATGTACCTCAGCCCCCTGACCATTTTTGTTGTTTTCCACTGGATGCTTGCCAATTGGTCTACATTCTTTTTTCTAGTGGGGGGCCCAAAACTGGGTGCAGTACTACTGCTTTGGTCTCACCAGTGCCAAATAGAAGGGAATAATCATTTCCCTTGATCTACTGGCAATGCTCCTACTAATGCTGCCCATTACGTCATTAGCTTTCTTGATAACAAGGGCACAATAGGCTCATATTCAGCTTATTGTCCACTGGAACCTCCATGTCCTTTTCTGCAGAGCTGCAACTTAGCCAGTCAGTCCCCAGTTTGTACTAGTGCATGGGATTGTTCCATCCTAAGTGCAGGACTTTGCATTTATCCTTCTTGAACCTCATGACAGTTCTTTTGGTTCAATCCTCCACTTTACTGAGATCTCTCTGAATCTTAGCCCTACCCTTCAGCATATCTAATACTTTCCCCAGCTTGGTGTCATCTGCAAACTTGCTAAGGGTGTACTCCATCCCATATTCCAGGTCATTGATGAAGATATTGAACAAAACCAACCCCAGAACCAATCCCTGAGGCATTCCACTTGATACCAGCTGCCAGCTAGACATTGGGTCATTGACTACTTACTACCCTTTGAACCTGATGATCCAGCCTGTTTCCTATCCACCTTACAGTCCATTCATCCAACCCAGACTTTCTTAGCTCCACATGTTCATTGTCTTTACACTGTAAGTAAACAGACTGAGTTAAAATAGCAGGATCAGTATCACAATCCTTCACTGTTGGAATAACTACTGTGGTAGAAGTAGGCATCTGTCTGTCTCACAACACAGGATTACAGGGCATTTTTACATGTGTAAGCACCACAGCACTTACAGTTGTATATAAGCATTGAAATGCGCGTCAGTGCGGAGAAAATGTCAACAGTGCATCTTTGAACTAAAGCACCAGGTACACAGTGCTGCCATTCTCTCCATGCTGACAAGCATTTCACCACTTATACAACTGAAAGCAGTGCAGTGCAGTGTGTGTCAGCTCCCAAGAAGAGCAGATTTGATTAACTGAGTCTGCTCCGAAGCAGTAGATCTCTGGCACATCCAAGAACTAAAAGGTATATGTATAAATACCTACAATTAGTGAGACATCTGCTCCATGAATGTAATCCTTGCCTGAAAATAAAGTGAAGCTGGAGTGACCCCTCCAGGGTGCAAAAGCTTGGGCAGTGAATATGGAGACACTGAATTGCCCACACACCAATGTCCCCCTCTCAGCCTTTCTGGTTTACTTTTACAATATATATAAATATACATGATGTCATCCTCTTCACAATACATTGTGTACATTTCCAGCAAGCAAACTGATCAGAGAGTAATGGGTCTGTAGCTTTTCATACATTTCTACTCACTGTAAATATATCCTTCCCCTTCCCCGCCCCACGTTCCTCGGTCTTTATTTTTACCTTCCATTTTTCACAGATGCTTACCATGTTAAGAAAATGTCCAAACTGGGACTCAGGATTTTTTACATATGTGCACTATAGCTTGAATTTACTGGCTGGTATACTTCCTTAGCATGGTCTACCAGATACTATTGAAGATTTGCAAACATTGTATGCACACATTACTGAGTGATGTCTATGCACTGATTATTTATAATGATAACACACTGAAGCTTAAATTACACTTGTTCTGGCTCCTGCCTTCTATCTTATCTTTTCCTACACACACTATTGAGGTACGTTACACATAAGTTTGTATAGTGCCTATTGCTACAAACATTAATAAGAGCTATCACTTAGGAACAGTTACTTACACTTTGTTTAATCTCTAATGGAAAAGATTCTTCTAAATATTTACAACAGAACAGTTGTCAGAACAAATGCTGGAAATCACTGGCATTTTCCCAGTGGCTAAAAGGGGAGAGGGAGGAGTGATACTCCTGTTGCTATATTCTTATTTTGGCCTTTATATTTCAGGGTCTGCTCTCTGTAATATCATGGGATTGCATAACAGAAAGGTTCTTCAAGAATAAGAGTCATTTACATGCAGTATTTGAGAACCACTTTTGTATGTTACCCAAAACTTCTTTGTTGTTGCTAATCTGAAGGGAAGTGACTGTTTGTTTTTCAGATCCTGAAATAAATAAACTGTATGAAAGGGAAGCAGTTTCTTCAATAAATGGAAGAAATTTCAGAAAGTGCTGGGTGTTTACTTAGGACCCCAATCAGCAAGGTGCTGAGTACACTGAATCTCATCTTGACCTAACTTAACTCTGATCTGGGGTTCACCACACTGCAAGAGTAAGCCTTTGTTTTGCAGGCCCTGATTCTGCGTTTTACTCCAGTGAAGAGGCTAGCTGAAGTCACTGGAACTACACACATGAAAAAAGTTAAGCTCATGAGATCAGGCCAACACAAAAAGCGTTGAAGATCAGGATGCTGTCTAGAAAAAATTGCAACTGATTTGAAAACAAGAGCTTGGTCTGATTAAGAATCTGGGGATTTGTCCTATTAACTCAAAGCAGAGTAGAACTCTGCTCTAATATTTACCAACATAAGGATTTGCCCTTGTTATAAGAACTGTGTGCATTTGTGTGTGTGAATGTGTATGTCCATGTGCAGGAGAGAAAGAGAGAAATCTCACTGACTTAAACTGTTCTGCCAAGATAAACATTGGAGCATTTTATAAATTAACTTTGCTCTGTGTGTTTATTTTTCTTTTGGAGATTCTAAAAGAAGACTGTTCAACTACTCTTATTGGTGGCAGCACTGTTTTTTTCTTAGGGGAAAATAAGTTATTTCTCTGCACTGGAAAGTATTTGCTATTTTCAGCTGAACGTATTCTTCCCTTCTGACCTGGAATACTAGATAAGATTTATATTTCTGACCTGACATTAGGTAGTTAAGATTTATTCCTCTATACTAACTTTACTGTGCTTGTAATCTATTCATTTACAGCATGGGGCATATATTCAAGGCAGAAGCAAAGAAAGTTCACTACAGCGTTGTAAAATATGTTATAGCAGAGACCCATGGACTGTTAAAAAAAAAAAAAAGAGTTCTGTTGCAGCTAGTTCCCTTTTGGCTCCCCATTCCCTGCCCCCCCCTTGTTATTTCAACTTTCAAATTTGAAATTTGAAGTCGGTTTCAATGGTGAACAATTTTTAAAAGTCCAGACAATTCCAATATGTATACTAGGATGGTGAGAGAAGGAAACCAAGTGACTTGAATTCTTCCAGGTTTCTACTGGCCGTCACCCAGGTATTGAACTTAGTCCTCTGTCCTCACTTTTGCCAGTATACATTAGGGCTAGGGACATACTTTCAAAAAGTCTGAGCCTGAATTGATTCAATCTTCGTAGGTTAGTCTAACCTTTCTAGGTTGATTTGGTTTGTAAGTGGACAGACATTCCCACTGGACTGAGGAAATGCAAGCACACACATGCAATGGCTCAAGTTAGAAGCCAGGGGAAGGGGGGGAGGTGGTAGAGCAGCCCTCCTTTTCCTTCCAGAGTGCTGAGCTGAAGGACAGTGGGGGGGGGCATGGCCAAGCCTAACAGGCCTAACAGGCAAGGGAGCAAGCACAGAGCTGGTAACACAGCATTTATTAGCCCATCAACAAAACAAAAGCCTCTCTCATAGTTCAAGCTTTTCTTAAACAGCTTTTTCCAAGGAAGGAATGGAGAGACATTACCAGCTGACCTCTTGATTAGCTCCAAAAAGCCCTAAGTGGATACTGTCCTGTCTGTCTTTGTCCTGTCCCAGTGAAATTGGAAACACACACACACACACACACACACACACACACACATCTCAGCGTTAGCTAGCATACCACATGCTGGTGAGTGTCTGTGGGGTTCGGGTCCATGCTGTGGGAGATGGGAGGGAGGGGGGATACCTGCTTCAGTAGTGAGCAGCAAGGGAGGGTGGGGCAGGGGAAAGCCAGGCAGACCTGGCTGCAGTCTCTGCCAAAGCTCCAGCTAGGGAGCAAAGCAGAGGGGACAGCCCCACTCTCTGGAACAGACGGCCCAGGGCTGCAAAGCATCTGGGATACTGGGCACTTTGGTTTAAATTAAACCAGGAAGGGGTCTGGGACAGCCATAACTGGTTTCACCCAAACCAGTTAAATCTGATACTAAATTCAACCTGATTTATCTTCAACCAGTGTCAGCCAATTTGAAACTGGTTTATGTGCACTGAACTTATGTTCTGTTACAGATTTAAACCAGTTTTTGATCACTTAAACCAATTTATGTGTAATGTCTGTCCCTAGACTAGGAGTAATTTCATAGAGGTATAAAGTTGATGTGTGAGAGCAGAATCAGATCTAAAGAGTTTGTTGCCTTTTTAAATAGTCAAACGTGTGGACTCAGACAATATGCTAATATCTAACTTATTAAAAAAGGAGAACCACAGACTCTAATGGAAATTTGGATGCACTTCAACCTTACATGAACAGAGCATTGGAAAGTTAAAGGCCTTTCCTTGTTCCTACTGAAGTCAGTGACAAAATTCCCATGAACTTAACAGGAACAGAATCAGGCCCCACAGTGGTTGCAGGCCAAAGAACTAAATGGCTCAAGGAATAAACAACCCAATATGACAACTTTCACCAATAAATCTCTAATTCAAATCTGGCCCTGCTTGGTTTTGATTTAAAATTACTTTTGGCTTATATCTATTCGAAAAGGTTCATATTATAGAACCAGCTATGAGGAAAGGCAGTGTTAATGGCTGTCCCAGCAAGAAGCCAACCACAAACTGGGTGTGCAATACATTCTCACCGCCAAAGTCATGGTAGTCAATCTAAAAGAAAGTTTGGAAATGTGCCAAAATGTACTGAAAGCAGCACTGCTCTCTAATGTATTCCTGTTCTTTTCAGAAAATCAACTTGTACTTGAATATAGTCTTTTTTAATACGTCAAAGCATGCCAAGAAGAGGATGTAGCTCTTTCCATCAATGGTTATTATTCCATTGCAGTCATGACAAAGAATGTAGATGGACAAAGTTCTAAAGAACAAAACCAATGATTAGCATGATAGACTCAAATTTGGAAAATCTTGTTAGCTAGACATCCCTGAGACTGGGAGAAGCAGGGAAATGTTTACGGAGGGAAATGAGGAGTCCTCCAAACCTTTGTTCTTCTGACAAGAATGGAAACTGTTCACTGTAAGCCTGTCTATTACTGATGGAGAAGATTTTGCAGAGAGTTCTAGAGGACCAGGGAAGAAGGCAAGCTACAGTAAGGCCATTATAGCACTTAACGGAGAAGGTGTGGGAAACAGGAAATTTAGGTAGTGGGTAGAGTGATAGACATTTTCACAGTTTTATATAGCAGAGTATATCCTCTACAACAAACTTCCTTCCCAGGCATCTAGCACCTATAGGGTCCTATCTAACTTCCTACCCATCCCCAGGCAGCAATAGATTCTCTGGGAAAACCTTTTTGGGCATGGTAGCTCCATGAGGGGAAAAAACCCTTGAGAATGACGACTTTACATGATAATTAATATAAAATAATAGCCTGTGAATTCAGGACCACTGTTTCTGGGAGGAGGGAGTTATGGGTAATGTTAAGAAAGCACAGAAAAGATAAGCAACTGTAAAATATTACATAATATAAGACCCTCAAGCTCAGCACATTTTCATTTATCCTACTGAAGTTCAATATTGTTACTAATGCTGTCACCCTTCCTCCTTGCTTCATACACTTTTTATACTCCTTGTACCTTGTTCTGGATAAGGTATCATGCTAGACACTCTTAGGAATCTGGTCACTTTTCATACTTGGCAACTCAAGAGATTCAAGGGCAGATGAGAAAAAGGACTGTTTTCATTTTGTGAATGTCAGAACCCTGAGAGACAGCCATCAAATTCAATGCCTGTAAATTAGGAGAAGAGATTCATGATACTTATGACTCAGAAGGTGGCACGGTAGAAAACTGCAAGAGATCTGAGAGGGTTTAGTATTCATTATCTCTATATACTGTAAGCAGGGTCAGAATAGAAAGCAAAAGGAAAGCAACTCATGCGTTGCTCCCATCTTGTTAAATGACAATTTGCAGATGTTTTCTTACAAAAGTCTGTAGTGGGTGGATACCTCCCCAGTGTCTACTGGCACCTTTCTTACAGGAAATGCAGATTACATTGCTGTGCATCTTCCCACTGACTAAGAACAAAAATCCCCCACCAACGTTCTTGATTTTTATTTTCTGAATCTACAGGACAATGCTAATGTAAAAACACTTGGGCTCGTTTCTGATCTCATGCAGGTTTTCTACTACTACATATCTTCATCTTGTTTGTTTCCTTAACTAAGTGCAACTGAGAGCAGATCATTAGCATCACCTTTGTGAGGAATTCATCCAGATCTCATTTTCAGAAAGTTTTTATAACTACAGTGGTACTTGGATCATGAAATTTTGAAGATTATTTAGTAAAAAATGACATGCCCTTTCTGATTTTTCAATATAACCATGGTATATATTAGGGCTGTGCAAAATTTTTGCAGCTGATTCATTTTGGAGGTATTTTGGGCCATTTTGGTGCCCAAAACACCCAATCCAAATCAAAACGGAAGCCTCAGAAACTTCTCCAAAATGAAACGAAGCATCCGAAAAGTTTTGGAAATCTTTTGGAAACTTTTGGAGTTGGGTTTGTAGGGAAACAGCTGTACGCTTCTGCCTTGCCACACAACTCAGCTCTGCAGCATACAGAGATATTCACTGGGGTCTTCTCATTGCTGCTTCCCACTCCATGCTGCCCTGGTGATGTGGGTCTGCCTGGCGCAGGCAGCGGCAGCAAGACCCTGGCATAGATCTCTACTCCCTGCAGAACCAAACCACGTGGCAGTGCAGTGGTAGTCCCTGCTGCCTGACCTGGCTCTCCAGGAAGCAGAGATCTGGAGCTGCACGGAGTGCGCAGCAGCAGTGGGGAGATCCAGACATGGATCTCTGCTCCCTACAGAGCCAGGTCATGTGGCAGGGCAGTGCTGGTCCCTGCTGCGTGACCTGGCTTCACAGGAAGCAGAGATCCACACTGGGGTCTCCTTGTTGCCAGTGTCTGCCCCACGCAGCCCCACGTCACTAGGGCAGCATGGGGTATGCAGCAGCAGCAAGGAGACTTCCATCACATATCTCTTCTCCCTGCGGAGCTGAGTCATGTGGCAGGAACCAGCAGGCTTGCTCGCTGCTCTGTGCTGCTTCCCTGCTCAGACACCTGGCATGACAGGGATTAGAGATCAGTGTAGGGGTTTCCTCACCTGCACGGAGGGCAGTGACCCTCCCCCTCACCCAGATGAGCCACTCAGAGCCCCATCCTGCTCCCTGTTGGTGCCCTGCATCCCCCCACACCAAGCTCTGCCCTCGGGGTGGGGGGGGCTGTGCAAAGCTTGCAGCCCATTCAAAACAGATTTAGAGGAGATTTGGCCGCGCCAAATTTTCAAAATAGATTTGGCTGAAACAAAACAGGACAGTGATCCAAAACACTGAAATGAATCGCTGTCCTCTGAAATGGCTGAACCTGAAACCAAATCAAAGCACAGCCATTTCACACAGCCATTTCTCACAGCCCTAGTATATATGCTTTTCAATAATCCTGTTCTCCCTCTAGACCATACAATCAGATACATATACTAATGAAAATATTGCATGGTTATCATTGGAGAAGATACAATCTTTTCATCATCCTTGATGCCAGATCCTCCTATCCTTCAGTCTATCACAACTATGGTAGAATTACCTTCTGCATAACAATTTGTTCAAAATTTTCAGCACTGCAGCTGAAAATTTATTATGGGCTCATGGGACACCTATACACATGCAGGGAGGCTGCTCCAATGTGCTATAGTTACAGCACATTGGAGCAGACTCAATTTATTGAGTCTGCTGGAACATGGTAATTATTGTGCTACAACAGCCTCCAATGTCACATTGAAAGAGTTTTAGGTAAAGCACCCCACCACCCTTTCTGACCTTGGAGACACTGATACATGTGACACTTCGGGCAATCCCACCACCACCACACACACACTCCTGAAGCACATCTATAAATGCTCATAATGTCTTCATCAGAGACAGCAAATGCACAGCAAATGTGAGCTCTGGTACAGTCTTAAAGTTACCAATCCCTACCAACGGTAATTGGTGAAATGGAGATCCTACTTCTAAACTTCTCCATTGCTGGCAGGGCAGACCTCATAAAAGAAAGTTTGCTGTATTTCTGTATCTGATTAGAAATGTGTCTCTGTCACTTCAGTAGTCAAACTGAAAATAGACAAATATTTTGTTTCAGGTCAAACAACTATTTTGTTTCACTCAAAACAAAAGATTTTGCTTTGAATTATTTTATCTTTTTTTTTTACCTAACAGAAATATACCATTCTCAAAATAAAAGAATTAAATGATGCTTTAAATTGTTTGAAAACAATTCATTGACTTTTCCAAAATCTTATTTATTTTTATAGCAAATTTGAGCTGAATTCATAGTTCAGTTATCTTGAAACTGTTTTTTGGCAAATTCATTACCAGGGAATAATAAGAAACCCCACTGATAGATAACCAAGTTTTCAATGGTTTAGCTGCGGCTTGTAAGAGGCCTATGGTCTTTCCTAATTTATGTAGTTTTCTGATTATCTTTCTCCTTTTTATATACTGAATGAACTTCAGATGGGTAAGAGAAGGCAGCCCTCTAATATTCATCTACTTAGATTTACCTATCTTATGTCTTTTTTAAATTTACCTTGTTCTAAATAGTATAATTCTCAAGAATTTTTTAAAAGGACCAACAATTTTCCATGCCTAATTTACATGAAGTAGCATGCATTCCATAAGAATGCTCACCCTCATATCCTGTTATTTTCGGCGGAAATAAAAGGGCACTCACCAAGTAATTGTTAGCAGAAGCAAATCCATATTCTTTTCCTAACTGGGTAATGTCATTCAAAGACGCATATGATGCCAAAAGAAAGAGCAGCATTTTAGAATACATTGAAAATATGATCAACGTTAGGAGAATGATTCATAATGGATATTTTATCCTGTGAATTTTTCTGTTCATTAATTGTCCAAAGCTGGTAGCAATTTTCTTATATTTATTCACTGGTCAAATTATTTGTAAATTTCCTTAGCAAATACGAGACTGGCAGCAGCTACTTGAATAGATTATTGCGAATACTGAAAAAGTTAATTGCTTAAGTTAATTGGTTAATTAATTTTGGCATGTGTTATTGTTTTTGCTCCCTGGATGGCCAATGTAAGTAAAATACATAGCCAGATGCCCATCTTGCAAATGTTTACCCACAAGTTATAAAATTTATGATATAATATTGAATTCTAAATTCAATTTTGATATATTGAGTCCAAAAATATGGTTTCACAAATATTAACACCACATAAACCAGTTTTCTGGAATACCCATAAATAACATCAAATAAACATAAAATAACATAAATAAACAAAAAGACATGAAAAAATAGTCAAACCCAGTTCATTTAGAACTTGAAAAAGACATTTACATACAAATAAGGCTTACTACCCTTCTCTTCCTCTGTAGGTCTTGTCTATTTGGATTTTTAAATTATTTGAGGAAGAGACCATTTCTTAATATATGTTCTAAGAACACCATTCTAGCACAATGAGAGCTGATTTCAGGTCAAAGTTTTAGGTACTGCTTTAGTATTTACTGCAGTCCTCGTCCAGGACTCTGCCTTACAAATGCATGCAGTTACATTGTAACTCCACCTTCCATGTTCAGTAAACACCCAGTGGCCCTGCTTAGTTTTCTCTTTAGTAGAATAATTCTTTGTGCAGCAATGTGATATGAAAAAAATGCAACCCTTTATTCAACAACATAGAAGAAGTATAGAGAGATTTATTATGCACATTCTAGGAAAGAGAAGCAGCCAAGGTTATGAAACACTTGCTGACACTGGTATTAGTAACCTTAGTGACTAAGTAATGCAATAACACAGGGTGAGTGTGTGTGGGAGGCCTGCTGTGAAGAAACTGGCTGATTTTCCTCTCCCTGACTGGTTGAACTGTTATGAATCAAAAAATGTTGTTAAAGTAATCTACAATAAATCCTGTTGGGATTATTATTGTGCTGATAACATACATAAACTTTATAAACTATTAAAGTGTCGTTTTTGGAGCTTTGTTCTGATATCTGTAAATTAGAGTTAAAAGATGCAATGCAGGTATTGCTACACCAGCTGGCTACTCCTACATCTCTGGTTTGAATTTGGATCCAGTTACAATTATGTACTTAAAATAAGGCTTGATCTTAGATGATACTGGGTCTGTCTACACATGTATTTGATCCAGCCTAAATTTACTCTGGTATAAACTACTCCAGAGTAAGCACTTTCAGGCAGTCATATACACATGTGGGGATTAGGAAGTAGATTTGCAGTTCTTTGCACCAAATTCCCTGCATCCCTGCAATGGGGCCCCTGCTGCCACCGTAGGGGAGTTCTATGCTGCCCCTGTGTGCTATCAGAGGGGCCTGTTGGGAGTACTGGGTCAGGAGACAGCTATCTCATGTGTAGGGGGCTTCCTGATGTTGGGACAGGGACCATATTCTTCACTGTGAGGGTCACCAAAATATGGAATATGTTTCCAAGGGAGGTGGTGCTGTCCTCTTCCTTGGAGGTATTTAAGAGGAGATTGGACAAACACCTGGCTGGGGTCATCTGAACCCAGCACTCTTTCCTACCCAGGGCAAGGAGTCAGACTCGGTGACCTAATAGGTCCCTTCTGACCCTAAAATCTATTAACTCTATGAAATATCCCTTTGCCCCAGCAGCTCCTGGCCCTGACTCCCTAATCAGGGGCAGGGGACTTAGAAAAAGCTGCAGGGGAGGGGAAGGTCCCAGCCCCCTCCCCCGATACACTGATGGGGCAGCTAGCTTGCTGCTGGCTGCCCCATCAGCAAATTGTGGCAGGGGACTGGAACCTACCCCACCCCTGCAGTTCTTTCCAGGCCCCATGCCTTAATTGCCCAACTGGGCCATGGGAATGGGACCTTTCCCTGACCAGGACAGTTCCCAGCCCTGCACTGCCTGCCAGATGGAGGCTGGGCAGCTAGGTTGCCACTCAGTTCTGCAAGCCCGGACCTGGGGCCAGAACAGGCTTGGGGTCTTGTTTCCCTCCCTGCCCCTACCAGCAGGGAGCCCCCAGAGCCGGCTCCATTAGCACAGGGCCAGGGCCCTTATCACCCAGCCTGAGCTCCACAGTCATGGGGCTCAGGCTGGGAGACTCTTATCTCCCAGCTTCAGCTCCATGGTTGTGGTGCTCAGGCTGAGAGACCCTTATGTCCCATCTTAAGTTCTACAGTCTTGAGGCTCAGGCTGGAGTACCTTTATCCCTTATAAAGATCTCCCCACCCCCAGCTCCCAATCATGATGGTGGAGTAGGGGCTGGGAGGTAAGGATCTACCATCCCCCACTCCTCAATCGTGATCTGGGAGCAGGGGAGTTGGAAGTTCTTGCTTCCAGGGCAGTGGGATGTAGTCCCCATCCAGGTTCCTGTGGCAGAGCCCATCTAGGCAGCAGGCAGCTCCCAGGAGCAGGGAGCTATTTCCTATCCCCTGTGGATGACTGATCAGCATTAAATTTTTTCATCCTGTCAGGCATTTACACGAGCACTACTGCACCATTGTTAATCTCAAGTAAATTTGTTACTTGCATTTGCAGGTAGCAAATTTACTCAGGGTTAGGGAGACTTACTATGCAGTAAGCATGGGCATTTATGCACATACTTTCTGGTCCTATGACATGCTGGAGATCCACTGCTTTGGAGCACACTTGATTAACTCAGTCTTCTCTGCACGTGAGCTGACACACACTGTGCTACATTGCATGCAGTTGTATAAGTGGCAAAATGTGCGTCAGCACTTAGAAAATGGAGGTGGTGCGTTTTTGAACCAAAGTACCTTCTATGTGTTTTAGTTCAAAAGTGCGCTGCCATCATTTTCTCAGCACTGGTGTGTATTTTGCCACTGAAACAACTGTATGTGTCGCAGTGCCAGGTGTTTTTCAAAGTGCCCAGCACTGCGGCGCTTACATGTGTAAAAATCCCCCATGTACTTACTTTGCAGTAAACTATGTCAATGAGAAGTTAAGTGTGTCATGTAGACATGCCCACTGTGGTAAAAATGATTAAGTCCTATCTGAACTACAGTTTTGCACCACTGCTACTGCCAATGGAACTACACAACTGGTGAAATCTGCCTAGGAAATTTGCTTCCAAGTGTGCACAAAGGCTTATGTAGAGGAAGAAAAAGTGACAGAAAGCTAAAACTTGAAAGGATGACAGTACTATTAGCAGTATTTCTACCTTGTGTTTGTCATATCTTCCAGTAGTTTTGCGGACTCTGTAGCTGTCCCAGTGAAAGTTTATTGCAACTTCCATTGAGGACATGGGGAAATTCTATTAGCTAGAATCCAAGATGCACAAAGGAATTTAAGTGCCGCTGTGCTGAGTATTGCAATACCTAATGATTTTCTCTTTCACTGTCCTCTCCTCACAGCAGAATCAAGAGCTCTTAGTAAGATACCTGAGCTTCCTGCACAATGAATAAGAAGATAGCTATACCTCAGAATGGGATGCACTAAAACTAGGATATTGAGTAGTGAGCTCCCAGACCAGCCAGTGAGGAAATGCTGAGGACAAGCATGTTTCTTAAATCCTACCTATCTGTGGAATCACAGCCTCAAGCCCTCTTGTGAAACTTAGTTCTTTGTTAAAAAAACTGAGCAGGGTTTGTTTTCTGTTTTAACACACAGCTATAGCAGGCAGTGATGCTGTCCGCCCTCTGTTCCCTCTTCATCTAATTTCTTAGTAATTACAGTACTCACCTAGGAAGTGAGAAAAATATTTCAGTTCCCTCATGTAAATCCCCTTCAAAACCATGACTTCGACCTCCCTGTAGCATGTCCTAAACAATAGGCTATACCTATTGTATAGGCTATTCCTATACCTATTGTATAGGTAACAAACTCCACCATTCCTGTTCAAACTGTAATTTTGCATAAAAAGTATCTCTAAATCGGGTCAGACAAAGTCTGTAAGGGTACATGCAGACATTTCACTTAAATCAACCTAATGAGGGCTAAGTTGATCTAAATACTGAACTGTACATATGTTCAGTGACTTTAGATAAGGCAAAAAATGGCCCGCCCAACCTTACTTCACTTAATCAGGTGTACTATATAGATTGGGCTGACCTGTGCCTGATCTAATCAAACAAGTGTACACATTCAGAGTGCAGCCCCTGGACTGGGAAAGCTCAGCCACTTGCCCCAGCCCTGGGGCTGCTCTTTTCTATTTCCCCCCTCCAATTGACTGGGCTGTTTTTAGAGCTTTGACGCACCTCTTCCGCCCCCCATGATAAGAAACCCCTTCCATGGACCCACTAAACCCCTCAGCAGACCCAACAGTGTCTCCGCCCTCCCGCCCCCAAACTCACTACCCCCCTACCTTGACTTACTTAGATCGTATTCCTGGCATGGCTCCGAGCACCAGTAAAAATATGAACATCTGGGGACCTGATTTACAATCACCTGGCTTAAAGCAAGCTACATGATTGTAAATTGGGTCCCATGAATGCATTTGATGCCCTAAGAGTGAGTATGAGTTCACAATCTAGTGATATCAAATACTCATGGGGAGAGTGCAGGGGGCTCTGGATTCTGGTACCTGTCTGAAGGACTATTTACTATTTTATAAAATGGTTATTTAAAGCAAAAGCAGTGGAGAAGCAAGACTTCTCCAGCCCCCAGGTAAGTCGCATAAAAATTAATCTTGTATAAACTGAAATGCCTAAAGGATTACGTGGCAGTTTTGTATAGGTTAATTACTACAACTTTGGACACAATATTTGCATGGTTCCTAAATCCCATGTGAATATCATTTTAGATACCTAAGTCTCTTTTAGGATCTGCACTCTGATATTGCTTTCTTGACATACTTTAGGAAGCCATAAAAGCAAGACTCTCTTCAACTCTATTCCGGACCAAAAAATAAGATACTCTTATTTTATAATGTCCCAAAATCTGCTATGCCCTTGACAAAATATATCAAAACTCTTGATCCCTGTCTAAGATCTCTGCAAGTTTAAATATAATCATGAAAATCATAAGGCCCTGAAAGATTATGTTTACAGCAATGTTAACATAAGTCTTTTTAGACATGTGGTTCCAGGTTTTAGTTTTATTTTTAAATATAAATATATACATTTCTTGAAGTTCTTACCAGTTATTCTGTTCAATGAATTTCTAACATGTCTGCCTATTATAACAGTACTATGCAGACCAAGCTAGCCTGCCAACTAAAGTTGTATTCTTTTCCGACCAGACAACAGCACGATTCCCTCACTTTAGAGGCTCACTCTCTTTACGTGGGGATTGGATCCCTAGTTCAGTTAATTTTATTTTTAATCATCAATAAAAAGTAGAAATGCAGGTAAAATGAAAATATATATTAGCTAGTCCATCATAAAATACAATTGATCCTTGTCTTTTAAATAACAATCTGACTGTGCTGTTTGGTCCTTACTACAAAAATGTGGTTAAAGCAATCTTGCATAAGTCCTATTGGAAATTATGATCAAGTGTCTAAAAGTAATTATTTTACCATTGTCAGAAGTTCTTTCAACTATTTGCAAAGCATTGTTTTCACATTTCTTAGAAAACTGGAGTGCATTTGACTTGATTATTTTTTCGGGAATTATTTTTTTGCAGCATTCCTTATGGTAGCAAGAGACAGTCTTTCATATAAATATGTGTATGGTTTCAGCAGCCTCCTGTCATCTGATAAGAGGATTTTGTTATAAATAATTTGTTAAAAGGTTGGCAAAGTGATGTTAACTAGCTCTGATGCCAAAATTACAAATGAAATAAATATTTTTTTAAAATCAGATATTATCTCTCTTTAAAAAATCCTTTACATTTTTATCATTCATTTTAAGGAAAGAATAAGACAATAGACTCAGCAACTCAGTTAGAAAAAAGTTCTTAAGAAACTCTTAGATATTAGAAGATAAGATTTCCCGAAAGCTACAGGCATTACAATTTTAAAATTGAGTGATGGGCACCCTAATAATCTTCAAGAATTATAATGACAATTTAAAGTGCTTGTGTTATTAGCCAGTAAAGGAAGTGAACAAGCTAAATAATGGTTATTTAATAAGTTGGATTCTGAAATTCTTATTCACATACTATTCAGAAAACTCCCATTGTGTGCACTGAGAACATTACAAAAGTAAGTAATCAGTTAGTAAATACTGAGTAAGTACAATAATACTTAAAGGAACACATTCACCTTTATCTAGTTCTTTTGCCGTTAGTAGTTTCAGTGGATGAGTTTGATATAATTGGTGAAAGTTGTAAACGCATTAGTCTTTTCATATGTACAAGGAAGAGATGAAAAGTTACGTTTATGAGATGGACTATATACAATTTAAAAAAAATACCGCTCTTCAAATTGGTAAGTTTTACTACACAAGGGTTGGGAAATTTTGCAAATGATTTAATACAGGATTTCTTCTAAACTTCAACTCCTGTCGTGAGGACCTGAAGAATAAGGAAGAACTTGAGCTCAACTTAAATCAGCGAGGGTTTTCCCACTGCCTCCAATGAAAGCAGGTTCAAGCTGTAAACCCATTATATAAAAAAATAATATTTACTATCTTGCCTTACAGATAGACTGAGACTTTAAAAAAAATCTGATTATACAATCTTTTGTCAGTGTTTCCAGAACACGTATATAAACCTTTTTCTTATTCAGCTCTATTTTAAATATAGTAAAAGATGTCCTTGACAATGTAAGGAACCTCATTTGAAGTGGATATACTGTTAACATTCACAATACTTCAGGTAAAGAAATGCTGAGTGTAGGGCTGCTTATATGATCATCAGTTCTTCATTGCTAGTGATAACTTTTGAATTTAGAAGGCAGGAATATTGTAACATGCAATTCGACACATAATAATTATATTTGACACACATCTATGTATGGCCATCTACAAACCATGAAACTAATCAAGCCCAATATATAGCCAATGAAATCATGCTAAGAATTGGCTTCAGCAACATTTTAATTTTTAAATATTGCCATCGGTGAAAATGGCTGTGAAAATTTAATGAAACATGTTTATAGCTGTTTCGCAAAGGCTCTGCCTTTATTTCTAATTAAAACAATGGGAATAATTCTCTATTACAAGATGAACAGAATCTGATCCTGAAAATATGGAATATACTTTCACCAGAAATAAGATGTGAGTGCCATCAGCAAATTATTTCCTCTAACAATACAACAGCATAAACATCAGGAAGAAAACATCATCAATTGAGTACATAATCTATTCATTTGAAAGAAAATTAACAATGGATAATTTAATCCCACTCAAGGATAGATTCAGTTTGCTTCATAGCTACTTAGGTATTTATATTATTACCTAACTTGTTTCTTTAATAAATAAAAAGTCTCTGGGAAGACAGCACCTACATCAAACAGATCATGCAATATCACCTGTCAACGTTCTCAGTGTTTCAGGGTTTTTTAATTTATTGAAATATTTAGTAGGCAAAAGCTGTATTAAAATGAATTTAACTTCCAATGTGCAGTATTTATTTTAATTATACTGTATATTTTGTAGTTTATCTTTTTTGTAAAAAATGTACATTTGTATCCAGGTAGATGGTGTTTTCTAGTGAAGGAATAAAAATGCATATAAATACTTACGCTGGAATATGTCACCATTTTTTATTCTGGATGTAAAAGTGCAGCAAATATGAATGAGTTTTCCTTTCAACAGGACTTCTCATGTACTTAAAATTAAGCACATGCATAACTGTTTGCAAGACTGAGGCTTCAATTAAAAACCATAACCATGATCAGCTTAAGATGCCTACAGTTCTACACGATCACTGGCTGCAATAAATGTTCACTCAAACCATGTAGAAAAAAAATAGGAAGGAGGTATTTAAACTGAATATTGATGAGTTACCTACATACCTTAATAATCCACACCTACATGGTCATCCTACTAGCTCCTGCTTATATACAGAACTACGATCCCAGGTCCCAATCTGCAATACAAAGCCTGAATTTTGAACTTTGTTTAATCTTTCTGTGCTAATATTTTATTTACTACCATGTTTGTAGAAATGCTCTTTTATTATCTATGTGGGTCTACACACTGAGCAAATTAATCATTCTTGCAGAGCTGGGGTAAACAATATAATTTATTATTCCAAAGATTTTTTTTATCAGAATAAAAAATGTGATCTCTTTGCCAACCCTGTCTTTGTGTTTCAGCTGGTATCCATCGTGTCTGATACGTCTGAATTATGATACAGTCCCTTGTCCACACACTGTTGTTGACTCATAAGGAGTTTTCCTTTGTAAGAACTATAGGACGCAGCAGTTCGGATTGACCACACAGAGAAATAGCAACTGTGTCTATTAACTTTGGAGAGAGTTGTAGGTGTACAAACAATGTAGTATCACACTTTTCTGTCTATAAAGTATTCTTTACAGAACTTTGCTACTACATACAATTAACTTAGCATTTCAGGGCCTGATTTTCCCAGTGATGTAAATAAGCTTTGTTCTACTAACATCAACTGACCAAACACCAGCCAAGCATTTGGCACAACATCTTTTGAGTTACTCACATCCCGCCATTTCCCTCCACTCCCTAGAAAATATTCCAATCTAAAACATAAATAATAAAATGGTTTGGGTATTTTCCAAATAGAGAAAAGATTAGCTTCTGATTGGATGAACTGACTGTTTAAAATTGACACTTTTGTTAAAATACCCTGCCATTGCAAAGTGGTTCCCTAACAACAGGTTTAGAAATCAGTCGTCCTCTGACAGGGAAAAAAATGGACAGGGAAAAAAACCATACAAAACTGAGGCCAAATCTGATGTGGATAAAAGATGAATTTCACAACTGATTTTCCTGCCCATGCTTTGTAATTTACAAGTTCAAAAACGCACTAGCAGCATTTCACAGATTTTCAGCTTAGATGTTCATCCCCGAGTCTGACCTACACACCACACACACCACAAATTAATTCAGTAACCCACAACACACTCACAAACCTGTGCAGACAAATGCCTTAGCTTGATTTAGAAACGTGAGCAAGCAGATAATTCAATATGTCTCTAGGTTGACTTTTCCAAAGGTTAGTTCCCCTCACCGGGGTAAAATGTGATTTATTTCCAACTTGATAATTTTTTTCCTTCCAGACTGCTGCCATTGGATCTTGATGCTCCATACTAGGAGGCTCTCTAACAGATTTGTAGCTTAACTGTGGCAGTTGGGACACAGACAAAACTACAGAAATCTCTCTGTACATAGGGACATAGGGAAAACTACAGAAATGTCTCAGTCCTGTCTTGTGAAGATCAGTTCAACACATGGAGCCAAGCTTGGCAGCTTCCAGTGAGGCAGCCAACCTCAGAAACACTGGGGTGAAAAGGGTCTGACTGGCAGGAGTTTTGAGCCCCCTTGCCAATCCTGAGGGGAGCCAGGCTGGTGGTAAAGAAGACCATAGCAAAATGCAGGACTAACTGTAGGTCTATTCTTTTCCTGGTACTGGAAAAGTCTGTCCCAGTCTCTTTGGGAGACACAGAAGTCTCCAGGCTTGAATGTCAAGGCCTCACCTCATTTGATTCACAGATTCATAGACATTAGGGCTGGAAGGGACCTCCCAACATCATCGAGTCCACCCCCCCTGCCCTAGGGTCAGGAAGTCAGCTAGGGTCAAAGGATCCCAGCAAGATAAAACTTCCAAATGTTCCTTAAAAGTGCTTAGAGTAGGTGCTTGCACCACCTCCGGGGGGAGTCTATTCCAGGCCTTGGGGGCTCAGATAGTAAAGAAGATTTCTTTATGTCCAGCCTAAAACAGTCCTGTAGGAGTATATGACCATTTGGCCTTGTCATCTCCTGGGGTGCTCTGGTGAACAGGTGTTCCCCCAGATCCTGATGGATGGGGCTGTATGTACTTATAGGTTGTCACCAAGTCACCCATGAGCCTGCGCTTCTCCAGGCTGAAGAGCCCCCTTGCAGATTCCTGGTATTGGATTAGGCAGGCAGTGCTTTTTCGGTAGACGGCATCTCTTTTTATTAGACCATCAGATGCATTGTTCTTTGCAAGGGTGGCCACAAACACCCTGCGGCAGGCAACAGGAGACTCTGCTGATGTGATGAGGTCTTTGAGGTAGAAACACTGGCTTGGATCTATACATGGTATTGGATTCTGAAGCTGATTCTTTGGTCGATGGCTACGAATGTTGTTGGGTGATGAAGGCTGCCGGTTGCTGGAGGAGCAGGAGGAGGAGAAAGAAAGGAGAGCCCAGGCGTGGGTTCCAGTTAGCATGCCCTGCCTCCTCGCTGTCCCGCCTCACCCAGCACGGGGCTCGGGCCGAGCTGCACCTGCGAGCCCGGGGCGCTGCCGGTCTCCGTCGAGGACACAAGGGGTCGCCCGTCCCCCGCTCGCAGCGCCGCTCGCCCGGGCAAGGTGCAGGCGGCAGCGGCAGGCCCGGCCCCGGCCCCGGCCCCGGCCCCGGGCCGGGCCCCTCCGCGGGGAAAGCAGCCGGGAACGCTGCTCCCCGCGGCGGCAGGTTCATCCCGTGGGGGGGATCGGAGCAGCTCCGGGGCAGGCTGCCCCGCCGGGGGGCGCCGGTGCTGGGGCAGATCCCTCCCCTGCTGCGCTGCCGGCTCGCCTCGGGCAGTGGGGAGCAGGGGACCCCTGCCCGGGGGGCGACAGCCTCCTCCTCCTCCGCATCAGCCCCTCCCCGGGGTCCGGCCAGGCACACACACGCACATATACACACCACACACACGCACACACTCAGGCACACGCGCGCAGACACCACGGACATAGAAACATACACACGCAGACACACTGACACGGATATATACGCAATCACACACACGCACAGACACCACCGACACAGAAACCCCCCATCACACAAACACATATAGACACTGGCACGCACGTACACGCAATCACACATACTCGAGAAACACACGCACAGACACACCGACACAGAAACACACACCAGATCTCACCCTCACACACACGGGGCACACACAATCGCACGCAAACGCACAGGCACACCGACACACACGTACCCCCTCAGACACACGCACAGACACGCCGACACAGAAACACACGCGCACACGCTCACCCTCACACAACACGCAAACACGCCCCCACACGCAAACACATGCACAGACGCACCGACACAAACACGCACGCACGCACTCAGACACACTCATATCCAGAATCACACACACGCTCAAGAAACACACGCAGACACCCCGATGCAGAAACACACGCACAAAACCTCAGACTCACACACACACAAACTGACACGCACATATACAAAATCGCACGCGCACAGACACACCGACACAGACACACGCAGCCCCCGCCTCGTCTAAAGCGGTTGCAGCTACTCCGGTGTCCCCCTCCCGCCTGGAGCCCAGCCCGGCCCACGGCCCCGAGCGCACGGCCAGCCTCGGCCCTCCTCCGGCACAGGACCTTAGGTGAGCCTAGGCATAGGCTCACCTAAGGGCCTTCACAGCTACACCCTGCCCTAGCCAGCATAGCACGGGGTCCACACTGCTGCTCCCACAAGGGTATGGGGAAGAAGGAAGGGGTGAAGTTTCCTAATTCCAGATGGGAAGAAAAGAAAGCAGCTCGAGGAGAGGAAACGGGGTAGCCTTCAATCTTGGAAGGCAAAACATACCGCTGCCAGGGTCTTTCCTGGCAAGATTATGAGACACACACACACCCCCCCCCGCCACCGCGTTTTGACGTCATTCAGGTGAACAATCCTAATGACTAATAATGACACAGGCAGGATCCAAGTCCCGGGTGCCCAACCTGTCAGTTACTCATCGCCGCTGGCAGGTGATGCTGAGGGTACCAGGGAGGGTGGCCCGGCTAGTGAGGGAGCAAGCTCCCTCCCCTCCCACAAACCACCCCCTCTCCAGCTAAAAATGAAGTGAGAGCTGGGAGCAGGGGCACACCATAAAGCATCATCCCCCTCTCCCCTCCAAAGTGAACTGCAATTGAATTCCGAGCTCATCTGGAGGAAATGTATGAAGCCGTTTCCCTAGCAGACAGAAGAGCTCTCAAATCACTGCACATCCTTTTGCTCAGTTACGCGAGGTGGATCCCCTACTAAAAAGCCCATAAACGGGGCTGACTATCTTATCCCGGAGAATCTGACTGCAGATCTGCTTATCTGCCCCGACGGGACTGCGATTTTGCTATATAGAAACACACATCTATACAGGCATATAGATATAAATAAATACATACACATATGCGCATATATATATGTGTGTGTGTACACGCATACATATGTATACATACATATATACACACTATACGCATACATACATATATAAATATAGACATGCACATAGATCCATACACATATACACATACATATATAAATATATGCATGCACATACATACACACATATATGTACATACGTATATACATGTATACATACACATAGATGCATGCGTACATAAATATACATGCATATATACACATATATGTATGCACGTATACATCTGCATATATGCACTTGGGGATACATGTATACAAGTGCATGTATGCATGCACTTACACAAATACATGCATAACCACACATGCATACATATACACATAGATATACACACATTCAGAGATATACATGTATATCTATCTATACACATACATACATACAAATATATACACATATACATATATTTCCCATGACAGCAGAATAAGGGGGCTCGAGAGCTAAGTGAGCAGGTGATCAGCACAACAAGGAACTGGAAATGAGCAGGGGATATCAATCTCTTCGCACTTACTTCTTCCCTGTCGCCGTACCCTGGAGGCGTGCTGGCTGCCAATGTATTCCATAAAGTTCAAAGTGATCAGGAACCAAGAGATCAGTCGCAATTGCATAGTAACCCTGTGATAGTTGCCTTCTTTCTTTCTTTTGGCTAAGGCTGGGGGGAAGGGATGAACACAGCAGTGGAGCTACCTGCACGGATGCTTCCCACTGAGATCCACAAGCTTTTTTCTCCCCCCTTTTTTTCTTTCTCCCCCCTTTTTTGGTGGGGAGGGGAGTCTTGCAATCTTTCCTCTCTTGCGCGCTCAAAGTGTCCGAGCGATCCTCTCCGGAGGGATGTCACCGGTGGGAAGCAGCCGTGGAGCGGAGGCGCGGGTGCCCGCTGGCGCGGCGCCAGGCAGCATGTTGCGGGGTCCGCGGGGCGGGGAGGGGGGCGGTGAAGGGCCGGCTAGGACTCGCTCCCAGCCTCCATGGGCAGGTGGGCTGCGGCGCTCCGGGGCCTCCTCGCGCTCTCCCCCTGCGCCGCAGCGGGCTTCATGCGGGAGCTGGCGGCCGAAGGGCTCCGGGGGAGAGCCCCATAAGCGGGGCGGGCTCTTCGCGCAGGAGCGAGCGGGCAGCGGCGGGGCAGGAGCCGGACCCGCACACACGTGCGTGTCAAAGAGCCCCTGGCCTGGCGGGGCAGGGAGTCAGGGATCCCCTTGGAGAGCCCGGGGCGGAGGAAGCATCTTCCAGAGGCGCGGGCGGGCTGCAGGGTCCCACGGCGGCCGGCTCCCTGCAAGCGCGGCTCCTTCCCTCCCGCGAGCACTGGTGGGCTCTGCCTGCAAGCCGCGCTCCCTCTGCCTCTCTCCCCTCTTCCCCCGCCCTCCTCCATGGGATTTTTTAAGCCCGCACCAAGTGTGCAGAGCGGGCTGCAATAGGACGCGGGGCAGTCCTAGCCCGGAGCCTCCAATCGCCGCCTCGCGGCTCCGCCGGGGCTCGGCAGGGAGGGAGGGCGGGCGAGGGCGAGCGTCTGGGCCGCCCCGCCCGGGCTGCCCCCTCGGAGGGGCGGGAGCCGGCAGTGCCAGGCACTTTGGGGAGCTCTTCCCGGGAGCGGAGCTGGGCCCGCTCTTGCCTGACCCTAGACCTTGCTGAGATGCCCCCAAGCCAGCAGGATGCTGGGGATGTCAGACATGGCACCAGCCCCGCCCTTCCCCTCCTTGCCAGCACAGCCCTCCTGGCTACCCCGCTTGAAGTAGTGAAAAGGAAAGAAACCATACAGCTGCTTCCACTGAAGCAGCCACGGGCCTGAGGGGCGATTTAACGCCCCCCCCAATCTGATTCGGGCGCTGTTGAAACAGACTCATTTCTTTTTCAGAGCCCCCTTTCAAAGTGGTACCTCACCCACCCAGCTCCTCACCTTGGAGAACAGGGAACCTTTAGGATTAAGAAAAGGCATGAGTGTTGTTGTGAAGGGGAGTGGGGGGTGTTGTGCCCCAACCCTTTTTCTCTGTGCTACTATTGAAGTTTAGAGCAATACTCAGATCAAGCATAGTCTATGCAAGTGTAGTCTATCGCGACTACCTGGCAAGGGATACACCATGATCACAGAGAGGAGGTCTTCCTAGCCCCACCGGGGAAGACTGCTTTCCTGGCAAAGGGATCGTATCAGCCAAGGTAATGTATAGTAAACCTCCCACTGAGCTGCTGGAGTAGGAAGGTCTTGGCTTTAAGCCCACTTTATGGAAAGGGGACACTCCTCCCTGGCTTGCCCCTGGGGCCTTATGGCTGAGGGCAAGCAAAACTCACAGGCATTCGAACCCGGAGGCTTGGGCCTGCAAGTAGGATGCCTGCCAAAGGTTTTGGAAACATCTGAAGCCCCAGATGGGGGTGGAGGATGTTTGCCGGTAGTAGGGCCACTGATGGTTCTGGACTGAGTCTCAGATTTGGAATTTGTTTTGGCTAATTTGGCTTGGAATAGGGAAAATACAACAAACAAACAAACAAACAAAAACTGCTGTGATCACCAGGCAGGCAGAGCACTTGATTACCCAGGGACAAATCTTAGGTGCCCATTGAAGATGACTGAGAGAACTGTACTCCCAGACTGAGCCCCAGTGAGGCTGGGGTGGCAGCACCCATGCAATGCATGCAAATGTCTTCAAAACAGAAGGCAGAGGGAGAATGTGTTGCTGTTTCTCCTCATTTACAAACACAACAGAATCACAGAATCATAGAAAATGAGGGCTGGAAGGGAGCTCAGGACTCAAAGAACCCTCTGCTTAAAGAAAGAAAAAAGGAAGAAGGAAAGAAAGAAAGAGGCATAGCCTTCAATCCATGAAGGCAAAACACATTGATGACAGGGTCTTTTTTGCCAGGACCATCCTCAGCTAGATCTTCCCAACTAGATTTTCCATCCCAGGCCTTAAAAACCTTAAAGGATAGAGATTCCACAACCTCTCTGGGTAACCTGTTCCAGTGCTTTATTGCCTCCCCTGGAGAAAGTTTTTCCTAATATCTATCCTAAACTTCCCCTGCTGCAACCTGAGACCATTGCTCCTTGTTTTGCCATCTGTCACCCCTGAGAACAGTCCAGCTCCATCCTCTTTGCAACCACCCTTCAGGTAGTCGAAGGCTGCTATTAAATCCCCTCTCAGTCTTCTCTCCTCCAGGATCAATTCTCATTTGTCTGGTGCGCATAGCACACCATGCACAAAGAGGCATCTGCACTCTTGCTCCTTCGTGGGCCGCTCTATAAAGAGCGTCATGTAACACACGCTGTGCCTGCACCTTCTCTGCCCACTTCGGGACACAGGGTTGTTTGTATTTTTCAGCCAGCCAAACTGGGATCCTTGCTAGATACATTTTAAAATGCCTCTGAGATTATATTGAAACATACTGGATCAGCAGAATCAGATCTAAATTCTTTCCTCCAGCAGCATTTTTTTTTAGAGACAGATGTGATACCATGACAGACTGCAACATATCCCTCCCTTTTGAACTTTGCATATGGTCTGTTTGTATTTCACTTCAGGAAAACAACTAGATGCAGAAAGATGATTACTCCAGGGCTCCTAATAAAGTGAAGGAGCAGTTTCTCTCTATTTGTAACTGGAATTTTTCTTGGGCTCCTTTTGCTGGTCTGCAGGGTTGTTAAATCTCTGCCATAAAACGCAGGGGATTTCAAGGTCTGTGGGAGGCCCCCTTTGAAAAGGACCTCAGGGAAAGTCCTTCTAATCCAGGAGACTTGAGCCGGATGGGATGATATTGCCAGAGAGACATAAAATAAAAAGCAAAAGCAATGCAATAGACCATCTTAGAGACAGTTCACATGAAAAAAGAGCCTGGGGGGAGGGCAGAGGGGAAGATATAAGTTTTTGTGTGTGAATTTTAAAGCCAAAGTAGTGGTGTAATCAAACAGGCATGGGAAGAAATAAGAGTTTGAATGAACCTGCAGCAAGCTAGACTCAAGAAGTGTGAGCACCAGTGGGCAAAGATAGCATGTCAAAAAGTAAATGATCCCAAAGGAAACAAAGGAAACATTAAACAAACAGGGAAAGCATTCCCCCCCGCCCCTACCCCACTACTGACAGTGCACATCTGAGGAGCTTCTTTCTCACTTGCTCAGTCCTATTCCCTCCTGTCCCTGAACACTACAGCAGTAACATATAGATGTATTGGCCTGCAGTCCTAGCTTCTGGTGCATCTCACCCTGTCTTCTGCTTCACTTCAGACTAACAGCTAACTGCTTCTCCAGGTCATACAAAAGGAACTCACAATTCTATTTAGCAGACCAGAGTCAAAGGCAAGTGGAGCACTGTTGGGTATCTCTTCAATCAGGGGTGATACGTAGGGGGTGAACGCGGGTGCATGTGCACCCCTTGAGTGTGGCGGTGCACCCCCTGCAAAAAGGTGCTGCTGACACTTGGCGGTGCCTGTGGGTGGTCTGTGGTTTCTGCTGACTGCCGCTGCTGCTGCTGGTGGCGGCTGTGGGTGGTCACCAACCCTTGGTCAGCAGTCGCCACTGCCCGCCACCAACAGTATCAGAGGCGTCTGTGGGAGTTCCCCCATTTACCACCACTGCCACACTCCCTTTACTCCCACCAGCCACCAGGGGCACACACCGTTCATGTCTTTAAATAAAGATAAAGAGAGAAGGGAGATTCAATGGTTAATTTCTATCAAGTGATAGAGTGGGGGGAAATGAGTGGCTCAGGGGGTAGGATTTGGCTGAGACAAACCAGGGAGAAAATCTCTATCTTCACTGGAGGCAGAACTTGAAAAGAGACAGCATGTTAAAGAGGGAGTAGATAGAAACAGGTTAACCTTTCAAGACAACTCCTCTTAACAGACTTTTAAGCAATGGTTGTAGTTAAGTGATAACGCAAGAAGATTTATATTTTGCTGAAGTCAGGAGGAAATATGTGAAGGAGCTTGCTCCAGAGGGAAAGTCTGGCATGGGATTTCATGTTTATGTCACTCATCATGATGTGATATCAATGGCAAAGTTCATGCTGACATCAGTTATTATAACACAAATCCAACAGCCAGAGCCTGGTTGCTCTGAACTATACAGCTGCATATAGTCTCCTGCAGCAGTTAAGAGTTGGGAGGTGGGGGGCAGGCATTGGAGTGAATCAATTTGAAAAGACTGTGAGTGCTAGAGCCCTGTGAAATGAAAGCTAGGAGCGTACTCAGCAGAGAGTTGGATGTAATATTTCTCTGCAACTGAAACTAATGATTCAGACACAGTTCCTAAGGTGCTTTTGTCTATCTCTATATATTTGACTTTATTCAAGAAGAATAAGTCACTGAAGATCTACATGGCTTTTGGAAAGTGAATGATTTTGCTATGCTTTATTGATCTATCATTAAACAACCAATGGTGGATCCTAACATTAACTGTGTATGGTTCTTAAAAACAAACCTATTAATCAGACAGAAATAATGTGGAGATTTTCACTATTGCAGATATTATCATGCAAGCATTTTGGATGATTATGATTATTAACTGCTATAAAACAAATATTAATTTTAGCAAAACAACAAACTGCTTTAATGTTTAGAAGCACAAAAATACTTAGGCTATTGGAATAAAAAAGAGATAAGATCCAGATTTCTACAATACATCCAAAAAGGGAATTTGAAAATCATATTATTTGATTATTAGTTGATATTTTGCATTTTTTAAATGTTTTGGTAATAAAAACTAGATGCAGGAATAAAAGACAGTCAAAATCAAGCCCTTTGTCATTCTTCTCCAGACTGGAAATAGTTTATGCAAGTGAACAAAAAGATTATTAACTTGCTTTTTTCCACTAGAATACAGCACAGGAAATAAATGAGTGAGATTACAACTGATCCTTTTTTCTGATGAAGAATGAAACATACTGTATCAAAAGTAGCTTCTTTCCTTTTTCAGTTGTTTTATTTGCATTAGATTGTGCATACTGAATTTATGTTGGTGAGAATGTACTCATGAAAACAGAATCATTCATTTTTTGTGATTAATGCTTGCCCATGTGAGCATGGGCTGTGAGTAAGAACTCATCTGCATGAGTAACAGTTGCACAATCCAGCATGTCTATTAAGCAGTGACAATGTGCTTGGCACAGCACAAGACCCAAAATAATATGACAATCCTTACTCCAGAATTATTATAAACTAAACAAAACAGGCACAAAGTAGGCAGGATATGCTTGGAAGTGCACTGAAGGGAAAGATGAGGATTATATATGTGATTATTCTTTTCCATATTTCTAAATCTGACAGTTGTTACATTTCTCTGTGTGTTTCCTAACATAACCCATTTGTTCCTTAGTCATGTTCAATTTACAAGGTTAATCTTCTGTAACATTGTAAGCATTCTCAATAGCTGTTAATATCACAAATAGGGGATTATGATCTCATAGTCTAAATAAACTGGAAGAAATGAGTGATGGGAAATGTTTTACTAACAGTAAATTCAAACTTTGCTGATTTGTCTGCTGAACTTCTTTTTTTGAAATAAACTGCTTCCTAAAGATCCAGTCCTGATGAGTTTAATAGAGAACGTATGCTTCAGACATTTAAAAGATGTAATGATAGAACATTAGTAAATGCACAGTAGGGAACAATCCTGCATTGGCATGGAGTGGAAGGAGATGACCTAATTGGTTTTTCCCATCACTGACTTGAGCAAGTCTGTCATTGTAATAAAACCCTCAAAAACAGTTTTTCCAATGTAAAGTCAGCAGGATCATGTCCTCAATTAACATGTCTGCCCTGAGTATCCCTCTTTCTGGCTAGATTCAAACCCTGCTGATGTTGATATTAGACTTTCCACCACATTCAGGGGGCTTTGGATCAAGCTTTCTAGATGTCAGTGGAAGACATCTTATATCTTGTTTTATTATGTTTGGGAAAAAAACATATTTGTCAGAAAAACACATGGGCAGAGTCTGCAGTACAAGCACTCAGCAAAGCAGTTCAGTTAAGAAAGTACAGCACTGAGCCGTAAGTAACAGTTTGGACTCATCTATGTGGCAACATTTTAGTAGTATTATAAGTTGGTTAAATCACTGTTTCTTCACACTCTTTTCATCTCTCTGTTTGCCACTCTCCTGTGTTGACCTTAGTTTGTAAGCTATTTGGGGCAAAGACCAATTTTTTGTCTGATCCAAGTCCGTTCCAAAAAAAACCTCGGGTACCTAGAGATGGCCTTTAATGAATTTAAGGTGCCTTAGTCCATAATTACAATTCAAAACATTTTTGGTGAGCAGAAGCCTAACTTTGGAAATGTCTAATTTCCCCTGACACCGGGCTTTGGGTTTCATTTTGGGTACTAAGTATCTAAAAACTAGTGTTGAAGTATTTGTTTTATAGGCATCTAAGTGTTTTATTGGATCTTTTAATCCATGACTAAGGCTCTACAGTGATGCAAATAAATAAATTGACCAACTAGATAACTGTCCCAGTAAAAGTCTTTGTGCACATTCTTTTTTTTTTTAAACAAAAGTGGCTTTTTAAGTTTAGCTTAAATGCCTTATAGGCTAAGTACAGACAGTCAAAAAGACTGAGGCTGAATTGATTCAATCTTCACAGGTTAATCTAAACTGTGTAGATTGAACCAATAAGCAAGTAAATAGGCATTCATTTTTGATTCCAGAAATGCAGCCACATACCTGCAGTAGCCTAGGCCAGAACCCCGGGGGCGCTAGGGCATGCCTTCCTTCTATACACACACACACACACACACACACACACACACACTATATATATATATATACTATATATATAGTATACTATATATATTATATCCTACTATATATACACTATATATATAGTGGTGCTTCATTGTAATCATGGAAAAATGTAGATTTTGGGTTACTTTTTTAAATCTGAAAATTGGGGATTTTTTTTAATCAGAGAAAACCAAGATCCCTGCTAATGATTTAGAAACCAAGTCAGGTATACACTATAAAGTTTGCCAGCATACTGGAGCAGCCAGGGGTATAAAACCAGCATGAGGCCTCATTGACATAGCTCTGATGGCAGAATTCCTGATGTTGCTGCAGCTCTAGAAACAGAAGATGGCTTTTCTTGGTTTAGCCTGCATCATTCCAGAAGGTCATTGGACAGAAACTCCCTCTGCCAGCACACACCATAACTCCGCTAGGGGGATCTGATGACATAAATGTGCTGGCAACAGAGTTAGCCATGTTAGTCCAAAGTCAGACAGAAAGCAAGACAGAGTTGTACCTTATAATCTAACTAAACCAAGTGCATATGCTTTAATAAACAGCCCTCTTCATCAGATACTGCAATCCCTAAACAGCTCTGATGAAGCAAGCTGTTGCTTATGGAAGCTTATGTATCTCTGATTTAGTTAGTCCATAAGGTGCAACTCCACCTTGCCTTCTGACAGATATAACAGCAGAGGCTCCTTAATGCAGACAACCCTAAGTGCTAATACATGTACCCCTCCCTGAACTCCATGGGCTTGAGATTCAGTATGCATAGGGACCTACTCAATTTGTGATTTCACAGATTTCTTGGGCATTGCAAAATCAGGCATTGTACATGAAAGCAGGTAAAGTCCACAAAACCCATGAAAAACAAATTACTAAAAATAAAATGCTGGCTCTCCAATGGCAGTCAGCAATTATTGATGCAGGCTGCAATCCAGCCCAGCCATCCAGCCTGCCATAAGGAAAGGGGGGATGGGAATACTGGCACAAAGGGGAGTTGCAAAGATGGCTGCTGCCCCCGCCCCTCATGGCTGATCAACTGAGAAGGCTGTCTGTCACCTCCCGCACCAATCAGTGGTGAAGGGAAGGGCTGCATGATGAACAGCCCTCTCAGCCGATCAGCAGCGAGTGGTAGGGCCACAAGGGACCTTCAGCCAATCAGAAGCATGGGCAGGGGCTCCTGCAATGAAGCCATGAAGATGGGGGCCCTCCCAGGATCTGCCAGTGAAATTGGTCACCTGCCTCTGAGATTTGGCTAGGTTCCTAAGTATACATTTTCAGAAGACATTTAATACACACATACAAGGTTGAGCAACTTACAAATCAGTGGTAGTTACTTTAAAACATGGTGGAAGGAAAGAGCGGTGCTTTCCTTTCATACAACAGACTAGTAGTTAGAGAACTCATACAGAAGTGGGAGACAGTTTCAAGTACTTCCTCTGTCTGAGAATATTCAAATACACAAGACTGTCTTAGTCATTAGGTTAATAGAGAAGGGAGGTGATTCTGACTGTGGCCTCATGGTTAGGGCTGGAAGAAAGTAAAGAAGAGTTTTGATGCTTGCTCACTGGATTGTTTAATATAAATTCCAAAAAATCATTGGATAAAATACATGAATAAGTCCTGGAGCAGGAACTATAATCTAGTACTCCCTTCTCACAGGTGGGTGCACTATCTATTAGGCTATTATAAGGTAGCAACCAACCCCTCCTCTAAACTGATTTTAAAAGAAAGATGAAGTGCTGATCAGTTCTTTGAAAAAAAGGGGCAGAAGTGCCTACCTCAGAATGAGTGCTCAGGGTTGTTGAATCTATGGTAGGAGGAGACACCTTCCTGCAACCCCTGAGTGAGATGGCTAAAAGGTGGGATTTCTGACTCAGCCTGTGATCAGCATTGCATTATTAGGTAGGTGCCTAGATGGTTTGGATTCTATCCCGAGGCATCTAAATCTCCCCATGCACTGTATAAAAAGCAGAGGATGATTCCATTTAGAGTGGGGTTGAGACTTGAACAATTACATTGTTCAAGAAGTGAACTTGCAGGTGTTTAAGTCCTTTAATAGATGTGGCCCCAAAGCCATCTTGCCTTTTACCCTGAAAACAGTTGGCCTCTCTGATTTCTGGCTCACAGCATTGAAATTAAGTGCCCCTAAATTTATTTAACTGAGCCAGAGGATAAGATTGTGGCTTTTAAATAATGTTCCCTGTTAGAGCAGCTGTGCTGAAGTGAGAGTTGTAGCAGGAATTCTGTCCGACTTAGACCCCAAATTCCTCCTGGGTCTCTTGCAAGTCTAATAAAAGATATCAGATTTACCCAAAGAAACTTGTCATCCTGCAGCAGCAACTCCATCACCCTTTAACAAGTGCTGCATGCATTCATTCCCACCTGCTACTTGACAAGCTGTGCTGGCTGCTACATTTGAAGCTGTGCCCTAATTCCATTCTCACCCCATTCTTCTTAACCCCCTTCACCAGTGTCAACAATAGAATAGAATTTTTCCTCAGCCCTAGGCTCTGCCCAGAGGCAAGCAGAAGGGAAGGCCCTTGCACCCAGCATGATCTGGCCCTGAATTAAGGTTTTGAAAAATAGTCCTTCATGTCAAATGAAGCTGACAAGTAAAAAATATCACCAGGGATAATGCTCTCTTAAATCTAAATAGATGTATGACTAGTAACCATGCAATAAATATTAGGGGTGTGTGAATCTATTCAATTTAGATTTGGCCTGAATGAGGGACAGCAATTCAGTTCATTGATTCGGATCACTGTCCCTGATTTGAGTCGGCCAAATACGAATCTGAAGATTTGATGCTAATTCGGAGAATCGGCGATTCGGACATAGACACAGCTTTAAAAGTTTTTCCTACATACCTCAAGGTACCAGGTATGCCTTCTGATTGCTGCAGTGCTGGGGTGCATGGAGTGTCCCCAGTGGGAAGGGGGGCAGGGACCCTCCACATGCCTGGCGGCAAACTCAGAAGTCGACTGGAAGTATTTCCGGTCCACTTCTGGGTCTGCCAGTGCTGGGTCTCCTGGAGACCCCAGTGCCCCCCAGACCCAGGAGACACCAGTCACCAAGCCAGGGGAAAGGTGTCTGGGACCCCCCAACCCCGTGTGCTCCCTGGTGGACCCAGAAGTGGACGGGAAGTGCTTCTGGTCCACTTCTGGGACTGCTGCCGAGCATGCTGGGGAGTCCCCTGCACTTCTGTGGGACACTCCATGCGCCCCAGGATTGCAACATTCACGGGCCACCGAGAGGTATGTAGAAAAAAACATTTAAAACTGTCTCTATGTCCAAATCTCTGAATCTTTCCCAGTGTCTCCAAATAGATTCAGAAGGTTCTGATTTGATTTGGAGAAAATAAAGGATCTTCTGATTGAATTTGGATTCAGAGATTCAGTCTCCGAATTGGGCTGAACTTCTGCCAAATCAAATCAGAGACCGAAGCTTCGCACAGGCTTAATGAATATGGCATACCTTGTTAAATAATCAATTAACACATATCCTACACAGTGGCCTTGTTGATCTTATGGGTTTGAATTGAAGATCCTAAAAGATTTTGGAATAATAGAGAGCTGCCTTTTTCAGTTTTAAATCTAGCAAAGATCTTAGATCTCTGTTCAGGATAGAGCTTAAACTTTTTCTGAAAAGCCAGGAGAAATTACATTTAAACAAAGAGGCACCAATGGAATGTACGTACATCCAGGAACAGATAAAAGAAGGGTTTTTTCTAGATCGTAGTGATGGAATCAGGTTCCCGAAGTCCACCTACACCTCATTTTACGCCTCAGTGGCCATGTCTGCATGAGATGCTTACTATGCAGTAGCTCATATTACTGTGCAATAGCATCACAGGGCATGAACTGTGACGTGACACTACTGTGCAGTAGAAATGCCAGTTACTGCACCGTCATTTAGTACTTGGGTATGCAAGTACTAAATGCTTGCACAATAACAACTGTGCAGTCAGTGTCTCATGTAGACATGGTCAGTAACTGCCAACCTGGGGCCTAACATGGTCAAGGAACTAAAAAATAGTACAAATAATAAAGTAAAACTCTAGACAGCTGTGAATACCTTACAGTTCCTTGGGTCACACTGACTTATCAAACTGCCTTTCAAAACTGAAATAAAGTTTCCACTGAGCAATTTATAGATTCATAGATGTTAGGGTCAGAAGGGACCTCAATAGATCATTGAGTCTGACCCCCTGCATAGGCAGGAAAGAGTGGTGGGTCTAGATGACCCCACCTAGATGCTTATCCAACCTCCTCTTGAAGATCCCCAGGGTAGGGGAGAGCACCACCTCCCTTGGGAGCCCGTTCCAGACCTTGGCCACTCTAACGGTGAAGAAGTTCTTCCTCATGTCCAGTCTAAATCTGCTCTCTGCTAGCTTGTGACCATTATTTCTTGTAACCCCCGGGGGCGCCTTGGTGAATAAAACCTCACCAATTCTCTTCTGTGCCCTCATGATGAACTTATAGGCAGCCACAAAGTCGCCTCTCAACCTTCTCTTGCAGAGGCTGAAAAGGTCCAGGGTCTCTAGTCTCTCCTCATAGGGCTTGGCTTGCAAGCCCTTAACCATGCGGGTGGCCTTTCTCTGGACTCTCTCCAGGTTATCTGCATCCCTCTTGAAGTGTGGCACCCAGAATTGCATGCAGTACTTTAACTGTGGTCTGACCAGTGCCCGATACAGGGGAAGTATCACCTCCTTGGATCTATTCGTCATGCATCTGCTGATGCATGATAAAGTGCCATTGGCTTTTCTGACGGCTTCGTCACACTGCCGACTCATGTTCATCTTGGAGTCCACTAGGACTTCAAGATCCCTTTCCACTTCCATGCCACCCAGCAGGTCATTTCCTAGGCAGTAGGTATGCTGGATATTTTTCCTCCCAAGGTGCAGCACTTTGCATTTCTCCTTCCTGAACTGCATTCTGTTGTTTTCTGCCACTTGTCCAACCTGTCCAGATCTGCTTGCAGCTGTTCCCTGCCCTCCAGCATGTCCACTTCTCCCCATAGCTTTGTGTCATCTGCAAACTTGGACAGAGCAC
>JAGPOW010003642.1:98636416-98654243 GCA_030014935.1 Caiman crocodilus | reverse complement strand
CCAAGTCACAGCCTCTTAACTTGTTCACCAGTATGGGGTGGGATACCGTATCGAAGGCCTTCCTGAAGTCTAAGTATATGACATCCACCCCTACTCCTGTGTCCAGGCGTTTTGTAACCTGGTCATAAAAAGAGACTAGATTAGTCAGGCACGAACTGCCTGCTATGAACCTGTGCTGGTTTTCCCTCAGCATAATTTGTCCTGCTGGGCTCTTATCTTTAATTATTAACTATTTGAGAGGGTTCTGATGACCACAGATTCAGAAAAAAATGCAATTAGAGTGTATTTTTAATGGGACTTCAAAATCGACAAGAAATTGTATCCTTATGGCAGAAAAAAAAACATGTCATCATAATGTATGGAAAGAAGGTGCAGGCAACCCCTGCTTAGCACTCTTAATTGGTTCTGGAAAAATGGAGGTTTAAGCAAAACAAGTGTTAAGCGAAACTGAAAGTATTTGATGACCCAAGATGGCAACCACAATTGTTTTTATTGACCCAAGATGATGACTGTGAGTGTTATAACAAAACTCCCTAAGTGAAATCAGGTATCACTTTAAAATGAGAATTATAGCAAAATAGCACTAAGCGAAACAGCGTTAAGAGGGAGTTGCCTGTATTATGTCTCTCCTGTAACAGGTATTCCACAATTGCTTTCATATCAGTCCTGCTGCCAAGCTCTTTAACTTAAGCAGAATATATAAAACTAACATATAGCCCACTGGTCTCAGCCTTTTTAGGCTTGAGGTACTCTTTGATAGTTTTGAGATGCCCCTCAGAAAATACCAGCTTTTGGTTTTTGCTCCTTATTTGAGTGTAGAAAAATAACAGAGCAATTCTTACATTGTGAAGAAATCAGAATGACCACATCAGGTCAGAATGTTTCTAGCACTATGGATTCCTATGTGAAAACTTGATGTTTATCTTGTGACTCATGTGTGCACACCTAAGAGTGTTAACATTGTGCAGCACCCTCTGGTACCCTTGAAAGAATTTCAACTCACCCCAAGATGTCATGGCATTCCGGTTGAGAGAATCACAAATAGTATGTGTGTATACCTATCGTTGGACCCGGAAGGCTAATTTTGTAATATGGAGTCAAACGGGGCATATGGCAGATAACAGTCCCCTTTAACATTCTAACACAGGATTGTGATTTCTTAACAATGGCACTAAGGTTACAAAACAGCATGACTTTGTTGCAGTTGGTAATTAATGAAGTGCTAAAATGCCTAAACAGAGAATCCCAGACAGAGAATGCATGACTCAAGGGGATAAGAAACCCTCATCATTTCAAACAGTGTCATTTAAATAAACAAAAAACGGCAAGTAACTCCGGTCTGTGGGGAAGGGAAGGGTCTATTAGCATTAACAGACATCACAGAACCAGCAGCATTCAGAGTAGCTAGCACATTTTCAAATTTGTGGGAAACAAGCTGTGCTTTCTCTCTCTCACTGAAGTCAGTTCTAGTTAAGTGTGAAATGTGTATTTTATTCATGATTTTAAAAAATCTCAGCATGCGTTTCTGAAGTTGTTGTAGGTGGGATTTAGTTAATCTGGTTAATAATTAAAACAGTGACCAACTGGTGGGGTGTTACCAATCTGGTAATGATAGACTAGAATATGTATATTACACCCAGGCACATTGAGGTTTACTTCACATCAAGCAATGCTCTTATGAAATAAATAAGCAATTGTTTATATATCCTTAGATTAGATACACAATCTTCATTATACTTCAGTTGAATTTGCTTTATATTTTAACAAGCATAAGACTTCAAATCATTTGCAAAACAGCCCAAGATATTTTTAATAAAAATCATTTTCCGTTCAAGCATTGTATGAAATTGGCTAAGGTTTATAAAAGGTTTGCCCTGTAGAATTTATTTTATTTTCAACTAAATATTTATAAATAGGTTTCATGAAACATGGCAAACCCCCAAAGTCATACAATACAATATTTCATAAGAAATTATAACGTGCACGGGGAATAAAAGAGCCCTTTTTAATACTTTGTTTGTTTGTGAATTCTAATTGGTATAGAGATATGATGCAATATGTCATGTTGACCGTTTAGAGTCGATGGCATAATGGTCCAAATGTATCCCTGGAGAGATTGCAGTAAGGTCCATGACTTGCAGCAGGAATGAATCTAGGAGGAATGAATCTTGTATCTAAATATCCCTGTAAAAGATCATTTGTTTGGCAGTCTGAAAAAATGCTAGCATTCTCTGAAAAGGAACTTCACAGAAACTAAAGATCCATTATATAATGCAGATTAAACAATAAATCAGGCATCAAGTGTGGTCATATTTCTAGTCTCTGATTCAAGTCATATTTTCATATTTCAGTTTCCCAACAGCTGTAGCATAGTTGTTTTTTCCTTGATAATTTCTATCTTGATTTCAAGATCACTTATAGCAGAGAACATGTAAACATGCATTCTTTTTTTGTTTCCTACCAGAGTCTGAAAAGGAGATTGTTTGTGCTCAATGTCCTTAATTTATATTTAAAAAGAAGGAAGAGATGATTCTGGAAGAAAAAACCTGGTTTTCTGGCCTGGCCTTCCAACAATTTTGTTATCATGTCAAGTACAAATGCACTGAATTGGTTTAAATGAATACCTTCATGCTGTCTGTATGGATGCCTGCATGCTGTTTCTTAGTTTTTAAATGAAGAACTAATATTAAAACTTGGCATTTTAACAAATAAGCTGTTTGTGAACCCCAAATATTTAATGCTCCAAGATTAAATAGAAGTACCTGGACCCAATTCTACAGGCCCTTGTTTGTACAAAATTTTTATTTAAATTAATTCCACACAAAGGGATGTTAAAACAAGTCACACGGTCTAATTAGTCAGAAGGAACCAAATGCTACTCCTTTTGCTCATGGCAACAGGATGACTGGTTATAAAACTAAGGCAAGCAGGATTTGGCATCTCTAGCTGGTAAGCATTGGTACATGTTACATTATTGCTGTTCACAATGGATTGAAAACTGAAAAACTGCTTTTATGTCTCAGTTATTACTGCAGCAATGATATTAACTTCTAGTCCTGCAGGAGACTAAATATGAATGGCACTGGATAGAATATTTTGTAGTAGGGAATCTACTAGTCGTGAAAGGATTGCAGTTAGAGAGAACTGCATTTTTGTGGGATTGGGGTTAGAGGGCTTCTGTAATAGAAATCTTTTTTTATCAAGCCTTTTCCTTAAAAATACTCTAGAGGGAGTCAAATCTAAAAGTTTATTTATCTTTAATAGATTGCTATGGCGCTTCCTTCTTTAAAACATTTTATTTTGCTTCCTGTTTATCTATTTAGGCCTGTCTATTAATATAGAGCTTTTTGTTTGAATATATTCGTACATTTGCAGATCAGATATGTGCTAATGGCACTTAAGAAGGCATTATTTAAAGTGATATGTCACTGTCCTAAGAATAAATATTCTTTGAAAATGGCAAGTATCAGTTTTAGCTTTTAACTAAACAGAACCCTAGCAACTAAAAAAAATTAAAGTTAAATTTTTTTAAACTAAACAAATGGAGATGGAGCTTGTGCCTGAGTCAGATTATTTCCTGGAGTGCTTTTATGATTTTTATTAATTGATTCATTGACTTTTCAGGTGCTTTTGTAGAGACTTTGGGTTAGTTTTGTAAAGCCTAAAATCATAAAAGGAAAACATAAATCCCCTTAAACCAATTCATGTGCATCTTACAAGGTAATATGCTTCCTATATTGTCCTTTAATGACGCTATTTTACTTGGCATCACTTAATCAGGGGGAATCGCTGTAATTATAACAGAAATTGTGCTATATAATTTCTGTTGGGGTTGCAACAGTAGCAATAGTTAGTCAATAGTTAGCTTGCATTTGAAGTTAAATTGGGGATATTATGAATTCAAGTCCTATTTCAGAACCTGGATCCATAGCAGAGGTGTTCACTATTCCTGCTTTTGGATGAGACAGTGGTCACCGCATCATGTTTTTAAGGAACAAACCCATTTTGTTGGGTTATCTCAGAAGTATCCATGGGGGAAATATGTTTCCTCTTGTACAGGGCCATGGCTCCTGGTACACCCTGTTGTTGCATACAACTCAATCTTGCATTAGACAAACTTTTTCTGCTTCTTTTTAGCAACCAAGCAAGTGGTTATGAAATGTCTCCTGGAACTCTGAAACAGTAGAACGTAACCATCTCTAGCAATATATAACATCCCAATTTCCCCTTTCAGCCGAAACCACCAAAGGGGAAGAAGAAATGCTCATGGTGTTCCTTTTGTAAAGATTCCTTTGAAGTCATTGAAGGAATGAGGTTTGCCACTTTGTGGAACAGACTGTAAAACAACCCACAAAGCCCAGAGATTCCCTGAGATTCAGAGATCTCAGATGGCAAATTGGAAGGTCATGTTGCTGTCATCAAGAAACTCATCTTAATGTGATTCTGAAAACTGAACCTGTCTATAATGAATACCATCTTCTGGGTTATGTCTAGATTTTGGGCAGGGTAATGAAAAAGAGCAGAAGACAATCAGCTCTGGAAGTATAGACTCTTATACTGGGAAATTTAGGGACTAGCCACAATTAGAGTTTGGTGAGAAATATCCTGGGAATATTTTTGAGACTTGAAAAAGTTTTTCTGTTTTCTTTGAGATAAACCTGATAATTTTTGAAGGGGAAAAAAATCCAGAAAGAATTTTTCCCTACCTTTTTTGAATAGCTTAGTTAGGACAACCATCTGGAATGTAGCGATGTAGGAAGAGTTATGTTCAAGTCTATTCATTGCCTGGCTTGAAAAAGGCATGTGTGCTGAGGTCCCCCCACATCTAAGGTGAGAGCTCCAATCACTAGGCTTTTTTTTTACGTTTCTTACTGCATAACTAAATTGTACCATGGGGTGAGTGGGGGTGGGGGGAGGAAAGGGAGGTAGGAAACGCAACTCTTCAACCCAGTGGTTAAGCCAGTCCTGTGGGAGAGTGAATTTGAAGTGAAGCTAAGTATGGATTTGACCCCAAACCCCTGTACCCAATAAGTGCCTTACTCACTTGCCTATTCTGGAGGTATGTGTTACCTGCATTTGACCAGATATTTAAATGTGGACCTAAAAACCTTTCTGAGAAAACTTTAGTCATATTTAACATGACTGCACAAAAAGTGTCAGCTTCAACAATACAGCATTTTCTGGTGAAAATCTTTTTTCACTGATAAAAATTTCAATTGCAGTCTCAGTCAGCTATTTGCTATTTGCATCTTAGCTCTTCTCAGTCAGAATCATATAAGTTTCACTGATAAACAAGGCAGGACTTATGGCTGCTACATGGATCAGATCAGCATCTTACAAAAAAAACACTGCTGAGAAATATTACATAATTTTCATGTTCTAAGCCCTTTACACACATTTAACTGCCCCTCATCGCACCACTGGGAAATATCATTATCATGATACCCACTTAGTTTATAGAGGCCTTGTCTAAACTAGCAGTTTTCTTAAAAATATCCCTGTATCAAAATTTCAAAAGCAGTAGTGATAGTTGGCAGCTAATTTAAACAGGACACCCCAAACCATCAATTCTGATTCCAATTGCTGTGATCTGCTCCAAACTATGTAGTTAGATGGTATGGTCTTTACAACAGTACTTAGTTTACATTAGTACTATGAGGAGTGGAGCTGTGCTAGCATGCATAGAATAAGATCTCAAACTGTGCATAAGTGCCAAAACTTGCAGTTACATAGCTGCATAACTGACATTTGAGTGAGTACCTTGAGATGCGATTCTGAAATGCTCAGTAATGTTGCTCAGGGGCCAGAAAAAATTACAGATCACTCATTTAAGTTACTTTCCCTTAGTTCTAGTACTGGGACAAATAGCAAGTATCAGAAAGACTATGTAAGCCTAGTTGCCCTTTGGACTAACATGTAAAGGCAGACCAGTTTCTGTACCCATAGCATACAAAAGAGTGATGCAGCTATCAACCCCCAGCTTGCATGATGAGGTGCCTATATTATAGCTGGGTCAGCCTTTGGAGGCAGCCTTTGACACAAATTCATAGCAAGGCTCAAACTTGTACCTGTGGAACCAGATTAGGACACTGAACTACTCTGCCAGTATCCTGTACAAGTAAGGAAATATTCACAGAGCTAAACAAAGCAAAAACACAGAGACAAATAATTAAACCTTTTTCAAAGAAACTCAAAAGAAGCATGTGTACTCCATTTAAGTTGTCTCTCACCAGCACTACCCTTATTAAATTACTGTGAGCCACTACTTCACAGTGAGCAATAGTATGATTAACAGTTGCACAGAAGTAAATGAATTGAAATCAGCTGGCCTGCATACAGAAGAGAGGATTGCAAAAGTGGGCTTCAAGAAAAATCAGTACTCATGCAAAGTGTGTGGGCGTCCATCCGGAAATCAGGAATAAAGCCACAACCGAAAAATAAAATGCAAAGGATGCAGACAGCAAAAGGATGCAAATAGCAAAATACAGCATATGCGGCAAAGCTCACTTAAAAATGCTGAAGAAAATGCTGAAGACTGTATATAAGTAGAATCCTGCAGGGGCTCTAGCACTGTGGGTTAATGCACTAACCTCTCACCTCTGGAAACTAGTTTAAATCTTGCCTAAGGGTAATAAAGGGAAATTGAGTTTGATGGTGTCAAATTAGTCCCTAGTGGACTTTTCTCCACATCACAAATCCACCACAAATTTCACACAATTTATCATGATAGGCAGAATCTGTTCTGGAGAAGTTTAGGATAGGAATACAGGATATAGATAGGGTGCTGTAGGTTAGGCATGAGGAGCACTGAGAGACCTATTTGGAAATAGCCTTGTATTATCAGTCCTTCACTGTCAGAACAGGGCACTGAATATAACCCTACACATCAAAAAGTAAACAAGACAAATAGAGAAACCATCATACTCATGACAGGATTAAAATATTAAGCACCTCTATGCTCAGAGTGCTTTGTCAGAGTCTGACCTGCCTTACTATGGAAATTCCAGTGTAACTCCATTCATGTCAGTTCAGTTACTCTGGATTTACATCAGTGTAGCTGACAGCACCTGGCACTTTGTATTTGTTGCAGATTTCTTTAAAATATATTTTAACAGACGATAAACTTGTAATAAATAAAACTGCAACATATGGGGAAATCTGGTTATTACAGCTGGACATCACAAGGTGTGAAATGAATATCAGAGTCAATGTCTTCAAAAATCTGTGGGTGTATTTTATATACCCAGGAGAGCAAATGACTTGAGAAAAACATTTGTTGTGCTAGCATTTTTTAAATCAACACATTTTAGAAAAATGGAAATTAAAAGAATTAAAAGGAAAATGGAAAATGGAAGAATTAAAAGGACAATGTTAAGGATAATAGTATGAAAGGGGAAGAAAAAACATAGGAAAACAGCAGTTTGGGTTTGGAAGTTTGGATTTGGAACCAAATTCATATTTGCTCAGAGGTAAAGAGTCTTCTGGTTATCCGTTTTTGTTTGGAAGCATCTCTAAATATGCTTTATTCAAGAAAACCTCTTGAAAAGTTGTCTTTCCTCCTCATGTCTACGTAAAGGAATGGAATTAAAAAGGGGGACAGGACGAGAATAAATGTCCCACATTCTCTTGTTTTAATTTAACCAAAGCTCAGAATGGGAGTTTGCTTGAATACGGACTAATTTTGCTCAAAGTAATTTTGTTCTATGCTGGGCACATCTACGTGTGACACTATGTTTCTGTAGCAATGCACTACAGAAATGTAGCATTGGTGGTCACAAACTGTGATGCTGCAGCTAAAAATAACTGCATGGTATAACAATTTGTATGGATCTCAGAGGCAAAACCAGCAGCAGCAGAAAGGAGGAGTCTGAAAAAGGAACAGGAAGTGAGGGGGCGGAAACAGGGAAAATAAGAGTTAGAGAGGCCAGGGGAGAGGAGTAGGCACTGTAACAGCTCTGTAAGAAACTGCTATAATAAAGAAACTGTTTATATTAAGTAGGAAGCTGTTCCTTGATTACCCATACAGGGTCACATGAAACATGGTAGCAGCAGAAAGTCTGTGAGGATGCCCAAGAAAAGAGAGAGACCTGGGACCCAGTAGTGGTTGAAACAGATTGCGAGAAGCATGGAGAGACTGAAGCCCCCAGGACAGCTGGATTTCAACACAAAGAGCCTGGCACAGACATGGAAACAATGGCAGCAAGAATTCAGTTCATATATAGAATTAACCATGGCTGATGAAGAAGAGAAAATGGAGGTAAAGCTGCTTTACTATCAACGGGGGACAGGGAGAGAAGCCGTGAAGTGCGACACTGATGCCAGGGAACCCTGGTGCACTAAAACAGTTAATAAAAGTGTTTGATGCATACTTTGACCCCAGGGAAAATGAGATTGTAGAGAGATATCACTTTTTCATCAGAAACCAAGAGGAAGAGGAAGGAATGGAGGCCTATATCACAGCACTGAAAACTCTGGCATGTTCATGTAACTTTGGAGACATAAAAGACTCCCTAGTCAGGGAGAGGATTGTGTGGTACATGGGACTCTTTCCTGAGAAAGAGACTACTAAGAAAGGTAGACCTAACCCTGGAAAAATGTCACCAAACTGTAAGGGCAGCAGAATTGTCTAAACAAAGGATCACAAGGATATTGAGTAGCAGCATCAGCATGGAGAAACGTCACCAAGTGCTGTTAATGTATAACAAAACAGCTGTGAGGCCACTGGGAAAGTGCTGGCTGACTCTAAGAAATCAATGCAACAAGAAACAGTACTACCTGGAATTTATAGCAATTGACAGGGTGGACACCCATCCACTTCCGGGCAGCTGGGCAGCACAGGCCATAGATTTAATTATAGTGCAACACCACAACATCCTCCAGGTCACAGAAGAGCAAGAACGGTCATTAAGTTCGCTACCTAACATTCTATTAAGAGATGGAGACATATTCCAGGGCACTGGACTCTTTGAAGGCAAACTGAAGTTAGAAATATATCCACAGGTGTAACCACTACAACTACCAAAACGCAGAGTTCTGCTAGCCCTGCTGGAGCCACTGAAGAAAGAATTGACAAATTTGCAGAAAAAAGTCATCATCACAGTCATTGAAAAAAGCACTGACTGGATCAGCAGCTAAGTAGTAGTAAGGAAGCCATCAGGCAAACTGAGAATTTGCATTGATCCAAAACCACATAACAGGACACTGTTAAAAGAAGCCACTACCCACTGCCAATGATTGAGGATGTACTACCTGACCTGTCTAGGGCAAAAGTGTTCACAGTTTGCGATGTCAAGAATGGATTTTGGCATGTGGAGCTAGATGAATCATTCAGCCAACTGACAACCTTTACGCCCTTTGGCAGGTGTCACTGGTTAAGGATACTCATGGGGATCAGCCCAGCTCTGGAAGTTTTCCAGCCAAAGCTGAACCAGGAGCTGGAAGGTCTTCTTAGTATCAAGATTGTGGTTGATGATTATAGCAGGGCACTAGGGTGCCTGCTACTAGAAGTGCTGGGATAACCCTTCAGGTGCCGGATGCCAAGGCAACCAAAGGGAGCTAATGGCTTAGACCTGTCTAGCCAGCTGAAGGAAGGGGCAGGGCCTGGCCCCTATAGAAAGCACAGGCAGGAGGCCAGAGGCAGTTCCCCACCAGCAGCTAAGGATGTAGGAGCTCCCTGCCAGAAGAGAGAAGCCTGAATGCCAGAGCAGTGTTGGTCACCGTGGTAGGATAGAAAACCGATAGGCCTGAGTATAGTTATAGCTAGTGGCTTATGTTTAAGTTGTTGCCAAGAGGCTGGTGTTTATGTTACTGTTTATGTTTGTTATTGATTACACCGGTGGTTTGGATGAGGCTATAAGGGGATGGAGGAGGTCTCATAGGGGACTCACGGTAGTGTGAAAACCCCAGCCCCAGTGAAGGCACAGTGTTCAAGGTGTACAGACCCCAGCTCCAGAGAGGGGCGGCTGAGAAACCCCAGAAGAGGGGGTAGTGGTGCGGTGAGCCCTGTGAGAGGGCAGCATTGCTGAGAAGGCCCCTGAGAGAAGGCTGCATTATGGAGAAGGCCCCTGAGAGAGGGGGCTGCGTTACGGCAAAGTCTCCTGAGAGAGAGGGCCGCATTACGGAGAAGGGGCAGCATTGCAGAGAAGGCCCTGGAGAGAGGTGCGGAGAGAGACAGGGCCATGAAGGGCCCGAGTGCCAGAGGGGGTGTAGACCCAGATAGAACATCATCTTTTCCATCAGTGAGACTTGAGGCGTGGTATTGGGGTGGAAGGAGCCATGCATAGCCCACAAGGCTTGGATACATGGAACACCCAAAGCAGGAGAACTGTGGCCAAGTAGAAGAAAGGTAGCCTCCTCCCTATAAAAACACATATACAATCAAAGTCGTGGCGGGCGAGAATAGGAGGGTACGAATCAGAAGCTTGGCACAGTAAAGGAGGCAACGGGATAGCACAGCAACCCTCCTGTCACCATGGTATTCTTGTTATAGGAGAAGAGGTGATCCGTGACCATGACACAAAATTGTAACATCTCCCGAACAGATGCCGGGACAGAAACATTAAACATTAAACTGAATGCCAACAAAACACAGCTGAGAAGAACAGAAGTACCCTACATTGGAGATCTGCTGACTTTGGAAGGATTATAACCAGACCCATTATGGTGAAAGCCATTATGCAGCTGTCCAGGCCCAGGGTGTCAGATGAGTCCAGCACCTAACTGGGATGGTTAACTATCTGTCCAAATTTTGTGCACACTTGTTTAACGCGTGTGAGCCATTTAGGTTGCTAACACACAATGATGCAGCCTGGGACTGGCCACAGACCCAAGAGGAAGCACTCAAAAAAATTACAAAACTCATTAGCAAGGCCCCAACACGGAAGTACTACAACACAGCTGGGCAACTAGTACTGCAGTGTGATGCATCAGAAGGAGGTCTGCGATCACTATTGATGTAGAACCAGCACCCCATAGCTTTCGCTAGTAGAGCTATGATTGAAACTGAGAGATGCGCAGATAGAAAAGGAGTTACTAGTGGTATTATTTGAATCAGAATGGTTCCATCAGTTCACCTTGGACAAAGAGTTAGATGTGCAAACAGATCAAAAACGACTAGAGATCATAATGAAAAAACTCTTGCTGAGTGCTTCTAAGAGACTTCAATGCATGCTGCTGAGATGCCAGACCTATGATGTGAGTATAAAGTACTACCCAGGGAAGTCCCTGCAAGTGGCGGATGCACTAAGTAGAGATACCTTCCAAAGTGCAGCACAGATGGATCTGTAGAATGGGAGATAGAGTCCATTAGTATATTACAAGACTTACCCATCTCCAAAAGTGGTCTCAAAGCAATACAACAGAGTACAGAATAGGATCATGTGCTACAAGCAGTTAAACAAACCATCTTAGAGGGTTGGCCACAGCACAAGGCACAAGTACCACCAGAAGTTGCCACATACTACCAATGGACGGATGAACTATGTACACAGGACGGAATTCTGTTTAAGGGAGACAGGCAGTAGCTCTGCAGCGAGACATCATGAACCAACTTCATGCTTCACACATGGGATTAGAATCATGACTGAGAGCACGGGAGTGCATCTATTGGCCAGGCGTGAATGCCCACTTGAGAACATAGATGGAGCAGTGTGAGGTGTGCAAGAAATACAGTGACAAACAGCAAGAAGAGACACTGAACCTTCACAACATCCCCTCACAGCCCTGGGAGACTCTAGGGACTAACCTGTTCAGAGTCAATGACAGAAACTACATGGTCACCATAGACTACTATTCCAATTTTGGGAGGTGAATTACCTTAAAGACACTCAGGCAGGAATGGTGATCAGAAAGCTGAAGGCTCATTTTGCACGACATGGGATACCTGACACTGTTCTCAGACAGTGGCCCACAATACACCTCAAGATAATTCAAACAGTTCTGCACTAGATGGGAATTCCAGCACAAGACACCATCCCATGGGTACCCACAAAGCAATGGAAAGGCTGTATCAATGGTAAAGACAGCTAAGAGACTCTGGTTGAAGGCAAATAAGACTGGAGGGGATCCCTACCTGGCTCTATTGGACCATCGCAACACACTCTCCCAAGGAATGGACAGTAGCCCAGCCCAAAGATTAATGGGCTGGAGAACTAAGACATTATTCCCCATGAGAGACTGTTTGCTACAATGCCAGGGATGAAGGGGTGACAGTATATGGAAGCAGCTAAAAAAGTAACAGTCTCAGCAAGTATCACAGTCTAACAAAGGGGCTAGGGACCTGAGACTACTGTGCAGAGGGGGAAAGGTCTGGGTACAACCAGTAAGTCCACATGTGAAAGGATGGAAAAAGGCCACCATTGAGGATGCAGTGGGAGATAGAGCCTATGAAGTTGTCACAGATAGTGGACAGTGACTGAGACATAACCAGAAGCAGCTACAGAGTGCTGGCAGAGCAGAAATACAATTGAGTATAAGATGTCAGGATCAGGACCAAGACAACTTTGCCAACCGATCAGTCATCAGTGAGCCCCATATAAAGGGAGAAAGACTCCATGGACTCCACAAAGGAAAGAGATACATAAGGAGAGTCCAGCCCACAAAAAAAAGACAGGGACAGAACAGAAGCCAGCATAGCACCCAGAAAAACAAACAAAAAGCAGGAGGCTGGTACAACAACCATCATACCTGGATGACTATGAGCCCTAAAGAACACAGCAGACCAGCGGTAATGTTTTGGTCTCCATGGTGGGCTATGTGCTAGCAACCTCTGTCCCAACCAGGGGTAACAGGTAATCACCTGTTCTGAACTGTTGAAGGGAAAGATGTAACAATATGTATGAATCTTGGAGGCAAAATCAGCAGCAGCGGAAAGGAGGAGTCTGAAGGAGGAACAGGAAGTGAAGGGGAGGAGGCAGGAAAAACAAGAGAGTTAGAGAGGGTGGGGAAGAATATTAGGCCCTGTAACAGCTCTATAAGAAACTGTTATAATAAAGACACTATTTATATTAAGTAGGGAGCTGTTCCTTGATTACCCATGCAGGGTCACATGAAACACACAGTGTGCATGGCACAGTACAAGCTGTTATTGCGCCGTCATTATGATGGTGCAGCAACAAAGGCCTTGTAGGGACACATAAAGATGCACCCAGTGTACAGTAAAAAATAAACAACTTAGCTTTGGGTGGTCTAAAGGAGAGAGCAGGTGCAGCTACATGTTTCATAGTTGGTAGGGTCAGAAGGGACCTGGGCAGATCATCCAGTCTGACCCCTTGCCATTGATATGTCTGACCCCCTGCCAATTTAATATTAATGTGATGAAAAAAAACAGGTGAAGAGTTTACATGTGTGCCCAGGACTGCAGCACACTGAGTTGGGGGTGACATAGCCCTGGGTAGCAGGAGGCCAGGGACGGTGGGGGTTAGGCTGTCAGCCCAGAGCTGCTCCCCTCTGGCTCAACAGGCTGCAGAGAGTCTGGCTAGGCCAGGGCATAAGGGTGCTATGTATGGTGTGGAAGTAGCCAGCAGGCAGCCCCTGAACTGTAGCACCCTCATCTGCCTTCCAGCCCCAGTCACCTTCCATATGTGTATTGTGGTGGAGTAAATTACTCTGCTGAAAGATAGTACTTTGGCTGGGCAGTACTATCTTACAGCATAGTTAATTAATTTATATAATAGGGCACGCGTGTAGATGGTAATGCTTTACTACAGAACTAATTAGGCAACTACACAGTAAAGCATCTTGTATAGATGTACCCACAGTGTACAGGTCTAGTGTTAGGCCACCTTGGTCCTCAGCCATTTAAATGCTTGTATAACAACAAAGTCTATATTTATAGGGTGGCATTATTTCTCATCCTCTTTGAAGGCATCTCAGCAGTTCTTTGTGTTACTACTCTATATTTGACATGTCTTCACTTCATGTAGGACTTTTTAGACATCAAACTTACAGATTTATTGACATCCTGTTGAAAATTCTTACGAATGCTGTTGATCTGAACATAAACATTGAGGAGTTAAATAGTTTGCAAAGATTAGCTGAAGTGACGATGATTTGTGTAGACAATGTGGCAATTTATTTAAACAACCTGCAGGAATTCTGTAAATATTTTTATGGATGGAATCTCCTGATACAAGACACTTAAGAAACTTAGTGCTAAATTCTTCCCTTGGTTATGCAGTATGCCTCCCATAATTGCTCCCTGAATCTGCTCCAAAAATGTAGGATCTATCATGGCTGCCATAGATCCTATGTGGGGAGCTTCTGCAGTCATGTGCCTCTACCCCGTCCTTGTCACTTGTTATGTACTCCAACTGGTCTCTCAGGCTAAGTATAGACAGTCATGAGTGACTGGTGCCTCCTGAGTCTGGGGAGGCACCAGATTGTTGACCAGGGGTGGGGGGTCCCCAGCAGCTGATTGCCGAGTCATTGGCAAAATCGGAAGTGTACTTCTGCCAGCACTTCTAGTTTTGTGACTGGTGTTTCTAGTGGGTGCACAGCCAATCTCAGTGGGTACACATGCACCCGTGTGCACCCCCTACATGTCACCAATGTAGACAGTCAAAAAATCTGAGGTTGAATCAACTTAATCTTTACAGGTTAGTCTAAACTACATAGATTCAAATGATAAGCAAGTGAACAGACATTTACTTTTGATTTCAGAAATGCAGCCACATGCCTACAGTGGCCCAGACCAGAAGCCAGGGGGCACTAGAGCATGCCTGCCTGCTTGGCTGGAGCAGACAGCTTGGACCATGCCTGCTTACCCTGCCAGAGCGGTTTTGCAGCGGAGGTACGAAGAACATCCTGGCATGCTGGGGGACTGTGAGTTAACTTGAATCTGGAGGAAATCTGGGACAGAATTTCAATAAACTGATTTAACCTAAATCAGCTAAATCTGATACTGCATCCATTCAGGTTCATCTTAAACTGGTTTTGGCCATTTTGAAAGTGGTTCATGTGCACTAAACTTCTGTTGCATTACAATTTGAACTGGTTTCTAATCACCTATACTGGTTTGTGTATTTCTATGCCTCATTTTTTTAGTGCTGATCTTTGTTTAGCTCTGATGCTGACTCATAATGTCTACAGCTTCTAGGAGAGTTTGAACCCAGAGGCAACTATGAACTTCACAGTTTGGGTCCATGTTTACATTTATGTTGGGTTACCATAGTTCCAGTTCCAAAAAAGAGGATACCTGAGGGGTGGGCAGTGATATGCCCATGCCCTGCCCCTCACTCCCAAGCCACAGCCCCCAAGTCCTGTTGTTGCCCCTCACTCCTGGTGCACAGTACCCTGCCCCCCACACCATGCTGCCCCTCACACCTGCGAATCCCTTGTCCTTGCTGGTGCCCTTCATTCCTGACCTGCAGCTGCCTACCCGCCTCAGCCCTGCAGTGCCCTTCACTCCTGACCTGTAGCTCCCTGCTCCCTTAAGCGTGCTGCCCATGCAGCTCCCTGCTGCCTCTGAAGAACCTTCCCCCCTTCCCCTACCTCCCTGCCCTACTGCAGCCGTAGCATTGGCAGACATGCACATGTGCATGCACACACATACACATGTGTGTGTACACACACATGCACACATACATGCAGACTTAGCCGCCTACAGCTGCCAGGGCCTGCATGCAGCCCACATGATGGCTCAGCCTCCAATCACATTCACCTACTTCCCGCAGTCCCAAGCAGCTCATTGTTGGGGCAAGCCAGGAAGTATCAGGAAAGCAGAGGCAGAACAAAATCCTGGACATTTGCTGATATTTAAAAAAAATGCCCAGACAGAGATGGGAGGACCCAAAAAGAGGACATGTCCAGGAAACCCATGTGTTTTGTGTTATACATGTGTGTTATATAAAAGTTCACCTTAAAAACAGATTTTAAAAAGATCACCTTTAAAACTGGTTTTTATTCATAGGCATTTACTGTCTCCTACCAACGTTCTCGTTCCTCAACAAGATGGTAGCAGTCTATTTGTCAAGGAGGTAGATGGAAAAGTGTTCTGGAGACTAGAGTACTAGACAGAGAGTTGGGAGATTGGGATGCAATGTTTGACACAGTCAGTGATCTGTTACATAACTCAAATAACTTAATCCCTCTGTGCCTCTGTTACTTTCTCTATCCTATGTCTATCTTACCTATTTAGACTGTAAGCTTTTTAGACCAGGCAATGTCTCATATGTGTTTCAACATTGTGTAGCAGAATAGGGTTGGAGCTTCTAGGGAATGCAAATTAGTAATAACATTACAGCCTCCAAAATAATTCAGTTAAAAAAATCAGTATTTTCAAATATAGCTTTTGGTTTTAGTACACTTGTACATATTCTGCCTTTTTTTGCCATGGTTAGAAGATCCCTTTGAGTAGCTACTTTTCACTAGGTGTTATAAGAACTATTTCTCCAGAGCACACTATTGTTTTGATGATTTCCATGTAGCTCTCCAATATGGACAGGTGCTACCAATTTACAAAAATAAATCCATCTTCTGATGCATGTGGATAGTGATAATAATGAGTGATTTAGTGGAACAAGCTTAAAATAAGGTGTTTTTTCTACTCTATTTCAAATGCAGCAGCTTAAAGCTACAAACTACAAAGCTAAGATGGAAAGTACATTAAGCTGAGAAAGATCTGCTGAAAACACCATTGACCAAGCTGGTAGAAGACCTGGAACTGAAATAAGTTTAGATTCCATCTCTTAAAAAGACTAAAAAATCCCTTGTGTAATCCTTTTGCAATTCCCATTTTTTAAAAGGATATCCCTTAATCTATCAGTCTGTGATAGCATTTACACCATTTGTCCTAAATTCATAGTGAACATATTCCTGGTTCGTCTCTGAAACTTGAATTCAAGTGGTGCCTCCTGCATCTGGGGAGGCCACCTGGAGTCCTCCTGTAGCTGATTGCTGAGCCGGAGGGGTGTATGGGGGCCCAGTGCGCTCCCTGGCAGACCTGCAACTGGATCAGAAGTACTTCCGGTCCACTTCCAAGTTCACTGCTGAGTATGCAGGGGGGCTACGTTCCTGTGGGATGCTCCATCTGCCCCAACATCGCAGCATTCACGAGCCATGCCTGGTACCTCGAGGTGTGTAGAAAAAACATCTAAAGCTGTGTCTATGGCCGAATCGCTGATTCGTCAAATCAGCATCAAGCCTTCCATTTCGGATTCGGCCAGATCGAATCAGGGACAGTGATCTGAATCAATGAATTGAATCACTGTACCTGATTCAGGCCAAATTTGAATCAAATATGGCCCATTTTGCACACCCCTACTAGGCAGTTGTAGTACTGCATTAACAGGCCTGAAAAGTGAATATCTCAATTAAACACTACTTAGAGAAGGAAAATTTATGGGACTCAACAGAGAGGACAGACAAAGAACAGCCCAGGACAGACAGTGATAGTGGGATTTTCTTTATGTTCCAATCCACATCAGACAATGCAGGAAGGATTCAAATATATATTTAGACTCAATTCCTTTATAAATCACTCCAGAACTCCTATATTTCAACTCCAAAAACATTTTTGTCTATCACTTAAGCTCAAATAGCATTGCTTTACTTACTAGCAGTGGCAAGTTTCATACTTTTGGGGGATTGGGCTGCTACCATCCTAACATAGATGTTGAAAATTCTTTCTGATTTTGAATTCTACTGGGTAAACATAGCCAGGCACAAGCCAGAGGTTTCCAAAAACAACCTTAGCAATGACTCTCTAATTTAGGAATTATATATGTAATCATTAATAGAAATAATGCCAAAGGGTTCTGCTTAAAATATTACTGTATGACTTTTGTTATGTCCTTAATATGATACATATATGTGTGTGCGCCTGTGTGTA
>JAGPOW010003642.1:98625643-98636316 GCA_030014935.1 Caiman crocodilus | reverse complement strand
ATATATATATATATATATAAAAAACATTCTTCAATCTAGGCATGGGCTGGGGGAAAGAAATCTTTGTATTACTGAATCCACCAGGGAAAAAAAGTAGCAAAATTGCATGGTATATGACTATACTGATTAGAAAATATCAGTGTCATCAAGAATGACCCATAGAGAGAATACTGTAATTTGTTTCCTAAGAACATATGGAATCCACTCACTTCAGGAAATATTTTAACAGTACACACACATTTCTTCAAGATTTTTCACATCCCAAGGGGAGAAGAGGAATAAAAACATGACAGAAAGTAATTTAAAATGACAGGTACTGCACTTTTCTTTTCCTGCATTGGAAATCTGATATTGGATATTAATAGAGGCCATTATTTCATTATTTCTAAAAAAAAATGTTAACACCAGCCATCTCCCAGATTTCCTATGAATTTATTTATTTTTTCTAAATTCCTATGGTATTTTTTTTCTTTTTCCCATGGATTTACTTTTTTTCCTTTCACATTACTTTTACTATCATTAATTTAAAACATTGCATTTAGTTTTAATCTCTTACTAGAGTAATTCACAAATTTAATTCACCACTCTCAGTGCAGGAGTTGCAGAATGAATCCCTGGATCACTGAGGGCAGTTACACTCTGAGGATTCACCTGTGGGAGGCCAGCAGTGTTTGTACCATTATGGCACCCCAAGGGGTACCTGTCCTCATGGAGCCTGGCTGTCGCAAAGCACTTGAGAAATGTACCAGATGAGAGCATAGTGTAACAGGCAGGATAGCGCATTAGGAATCAGAAGTCTTAAGTCTTATTCTTATCCTTCTATTTACTGGATATGTGATTGTACCTCCCTGTTTTCTCCTTCTATTTGTCACGGCTATTCGGATATCAGGGGACACCTTGCATTCTGTTTTGAAACCATTTTGAGAACAAGGCATCCTGATTCTGGTTGGGATGTTTACCCATCCCTCGAAATACAAATGATCAGATCTTACAACTGAAAACCCCAAGTACAATTCCTCCTTTTCTTGAATACAACTATACTGCTACTGCATGCTCCAGTCATTTATCCTGATAATCTGTTCCACATTCTGAAGAGACTGTTGGACATGAAACTCCCCTACTATTAGTTTTAAACTTGTCCTTTACTGGCTTCAGAGCTTGACCTCTTGTTTTGCTCTCCCCTTTGTAATTTGAACAGGACTTTTCCAAGTTTTTAAGCACTCACACCCTACAATCGACATGTCCTTTTCCCAACTTTCTCTTCTAAGTCTAAACATAACTAGTCCCTTTAGCTTTTTCCTCATAAGGCAGATTTTCTAAACACAAATAAGCCTCATAGACCTGTCAAAACACTATTCCAAATGTGATTTTGTGAGTTTGATATCAGAAAATAATTCTTTATCAGGTGATTCGTATTAGCTCTAAAATTGCTACTAGTATGGCCTGTCAAGTAGGCACAGGTAGCCACCCAGAACAGCAAAAGGGGTCCTTTTACCAGAAGTCAGAGAGGATTATATATATATATAACATTTTGCATACTTTAAAATCTTCTACTTAAAATAAAGTGCAGGGAATAATCTGTTAGTAATACAAAGGTCTTGAATTTGCTTCTGTTGGTAGAAAATAGTTGTTTCACCCATTGCCTGATAACTGCCAACAAATCGAGTGCAGCTACCAACTTTTCTGTTTTTAAACATAGGAGGAGTCCTTTACCTCCAGCAGCAAGAGGATGCTTAACTGACTGTTTTCAAGCAGAAACTTTGCAAAGTTGGAAACTATTTAAGAGACCATCCAACACATCAGCATCTGATGTTCCAAAATGCTGCCTCCATTTCTTGGACTTTTCACAACTCGTTTGCTCTGGGTGTGAGTGTACGTGCATCATGTCACCACCTACAGCAGAAGGAATTGTCCAGGCATGCAGTCAACTTTAATTTTACTACTTATTCTTTTGTGCCTGCTTTTTAAGCGTTGGGGTTCCTAGTGAGGCAGCAAGTAGGAAGGGCTCTTATGGAATGTCACACGCACATTTCCTCTACTTGCAGCCTGTCGAGCTGCCAAAACCACCTAAAGAGACCAGTTTCCTGACATAATGGTGCTGAACATTCCACTGGCCGCGTGGGGCCATCTATACACTTCTAATGGGTATCCTGGGAAGTAGGACCTGGAACTGTTTAAGTGGATGTTTACTGTTAAAACCACAGAATGGGAGCTGTTTCTTACCAAGGAGATGAGAGCTAGCATGGGTTTGCAGCAACCCGTCAGTGGTTCCACATGCATGTTAAACAATCCATGTTGCAAGCTCTCACAAAGAACACGATTTTTTGGCTCCTATTGCAGGCAGTCTCACAGTGATGTGAAAATTTCTGGCAAGAGGAGGCAGGGGAAGTGCGTACTTTTGTATGTGCATGTGCACATGTGTGTGTGAGAACAAGGCTTGGTAGCTCAGCAAACTGTGCACGCCACATTTCAAGTCCAGAGGCCATAAAGTCTAGTTCAGTGCTGACAGTGTCTCCTCTTAAGCTTTCCTAACTGTAACGACAACTTGGTAGGGACAGGTAAATTCATTAACAAATTTCAAGGCTAAGAGTGTACATAAGGTCACATCCAGCTGAGCCAGGAATAAACTCCAGGTCTTATTCACTGTGCCATATTAATAGCATCTCTGTCTTTTACTCTGTAGCTTATGTAAGGAAGTTTATGATTCTACTACTGAATCTAGGATAAGAAACTGGCTTCTCGGCCTATGTAGCAGAAGTCTATGTTTTTACAGACTGATGCTCCAAGTCCCACCCCCCTCCCATGGTTTCTAAATAGGGGAAACATCATTACATTTGACTGTGCTCTTTGTAGACAGTGAGGTCCCAGAGCTAAGAAGAGGAACCAGGAATTCTGTTACCCAATGTCCCAAATTCTTATGTAATCCAGTGCAGTAGCATATTTTATGTTCTGTACAGGTTGGCCCATATAAACAATAGCAGCAGATTTCTGCCATAGGTAAAAAGGATGGTGCTTGTGTTGGGGTTGTTAAGGCTCTAGAGTTCAAAAAATTCTACTCATCACCTCTAAAGGGTGAAAATACACATCTCAATACAATATACACAAATGCAAGGAAACTGTTAGAAAACATGATTTGGTTGTAAAGTCAATATAGGAAATGCCAGATTAAGGTTGACTTTGCAACCATAACTCATCCCATCTTGTACATATGCATGATGACAGTCTTATGGAAAAAAGATAGGATGAGATCATATAATAAAAGAGAGTGGGGGTGGTCCTGTCTACGCTGCCTAAAATTCTAAAAGTTCATGTAAATCTGAAGTCAATGTTAAAACGAGTGTTCACTGAGAAATATAAGACTAACCATATTATTTCCATGTGGGTGTAAATCTTACTATTTTGTTTTGATTATATGTACTGGGTTAGTGAGAGCTGTGGCTTTAGCCGTAGGGTGTACTAAGCTGAAGTGTTACCAAGATGAAGTAATCTGAGGCTGGGGTTTTTGTCTGTGTGTCCAGAGAGGGGAAAGCTCTGCTCATACACATTTTGGATAAGTCATACCCTTTTTTATTAGAGGTTTATTTCCTGGAAGCAAATAGCACTCTTGAAGGTGTCACATGAATGCACCATAGATCAATACCTCAGGGTAGGAGTCAGCAACTTGTGGCCCTCAGGCTGGTCTGGCCCAAAAAGCGATTGCAACCTGCTTGCAAAGGTCAGAATTGGTCAGGACCAATCCGCTACTGCTGCTCAGCCTTCCTGTCTGGTCCAGGTTTTGTGTTTTATTAATGACATGCTGATCCCTTGCTGCCATTCCTGCTCTGTGCAGAGAACTGCTCTTTCACCTCACGCTACAGCCTCTGATTATCATCACTGCAGAAACAGCTGCTCCAAATAGTTGCTTGCTATGCTTTTCAGAGGCACATTTTTGGTGGAGGCTGCATTAGGGGAGCATGAGAGCAGCTCTCTGCACAGAGCAGGGATGCCTGAAGCAGCAGCAGCCTCCTAGCAGCAGGCAGGTTTGAAGCTGGAGCCTGCCATTAGTAAAAATTTCTGACCTCAGGGCATTATTAAGTAGCTATGATCCGCCAGCCTCTATCATTCAAAAATGTAGAACCAGGCTTCAAAATCATGAGAATTGTTTACAAATCAGAAGAGGTGTCACTTTAGGTAAAGTGACAGTGCTACATGGGATGGTGCACCCGGTGTAGATATAATTCTGTGACTTGAGTTTTGAAGCCACTAGAGCTACACTATCTTCCCTCCAGCAAAACCCATTTCCTGCCAACAGAGTATCATCCAGGCTGAGGAAAGTTGCCAGCATGGCTGCATCAGCTACAGGATGTGATCTTTTCCCTACATGTAGCTGTCATAATATACTGGCAGAACTTTGTAATGCAGACAAGGACTCCCTCTAGGTTTGTTCAGTACCCAGCACAGTGGGCCTCCACCCTGATTTTGATTTGAGTTTTCTAGCAAGAGGGCTCTAGCAGGGGCCAGAATCATGTTTCCTGCTACAAATTTACAAGACTTGGCAGTACTGCTGTATGTACTCACATTTCAGATCAGCAGGAAAAGCATAAAAATAAGAAAATGATATAAAACAACATGGGACAATCCCATGATTTGGTTGAACTCATGATTTTTGGACCTTTGGTATTATACCATACAACACATTCATTAGACTAGTCCTGGGTAATTGGATGGTCAGAACCAAAATCCCATTTAAAAAAAATCACCTGTCTACATAATGTCTGAGTTTGGCTGATGAAGCCCAAATCCCTTGGATTCTTGTACTGAAAGGACCTTCCCCCCTCCATGTTTTCTCCAGGGTGTACTTTCTTACTCTCTGTCATTTCCATTTCATTCTTTATTATGTCTTTCATTCTTTAGCACAACCCAAATGATAGCCTGGAATTTTTCCAAGGCCACATTTATCATATTTATGTATTTATTTATTAGATGTCTGTGCCATCCTTCCCAACAAAGCCTCTGAGTGACTTACACTAACAGAACCAAATAACTTATAAAACACATGGAGAGACAACAATCAAAAGCAGTGCTAGGAGTAACCGACTATTCTCCTTCACAGGTCCAACAACACAGGGTAACAATGTTTCTTCAGCTAAACTCTGTCTGACAAGTCTTCACGGGTAGGGAAAAACGAGTTTTCTGTTAATGAATTTCTACTAAGGCTGGGAAATACTCAAGAGATGCAGTCTCTGCTTGAAACATGATGGAGTTTCAGAAAATTTTCTTTGTAGAGCTCATACTTGCCAAACAGCATTGGGAAGAGAAAAATCTTTTCACCAATACAAATTGTCCCCTTCTTCCCTGCAGATTAGTCACGGGGAGAGGCCTGTATGGAACCAACCCATCAAACAAGAGGAGAGTTAATACTGTAGAGGGAACAGAGAACATTAGAGATCGATGCGCACCATCTTTGGGGGCTTTGCTGTCTCTCTAGACAGTGGCATATTCTCCTGGGAAGAAAAAAGAAGAAATTACATTGGGCTTGACAGCACACACTGGTGCTGACCTTCTGTGTCTGCCAGTGTTCCAATCCATGGAAGTGTGGTTTTGCCACTGAGAGGGAGAGGATCCTCTCCTGAAAGACTAAGCACTAGTTTGCATTCTGTGGGGAACCAAAGCTGCTTACTATGGTTTGACCTGCATGCTCTAATCCTCAAACATCTCTTTCTGAGACACCAAACCAATCTTCACCTGTGCTGTGGATGCCTTTGTGACTACCCAGGGAAAGTCCCTGCATCTGTTGTCTGGTTAATCATCCATCTGGAGCAGATGGCCTAGAACATTTTTTGCCCAGGAGTCAAACCTCCTCAAACTTCAGCCTGAGTTCTCTCAGCCTTGTTCACATTTACATTTTCCTTTAAAAAATTCTCAGTGGTCCTCACTCCACCCAGAGAAGAGGAAGTAAGCTATCTGCTGATAGCTAAAGTTTTTGACAGTGAGCCTTCTGAGCATATATGGTGCTTCAAGGCCTGTCTACAGTAGCACAACTTCTTTCCAGAATTGAGCAGCTTTGGAAAGAATTGGAATCAATATACTTCAATACTTGGGGTCTCTGTTAAAACAAGTACACATGGGGCATGTCCACACGAGGTGTTTACTGTACAGTTGACTAATATGTCTGTCCAGTAAATGTGTCACATTTACACATGCACTCCTATTAGACTGGAGTTAACTAATTTGCGCTGCAGCAGGACAGTACTTGTAAATGCAAGTACAAGTAAAAAACTCCACAGTAGTGCACATGTAGATACTGTCTTGGTTGGCTGGGGCTGCCCCAGCCAGCCCCTCTACAGCACATTGACCTAGGGAGTGGGGGAGCAGCCCCGGGCTGGCAGGCTGACCACCTGACTCCTCTGCCAACCAGGGTTGTCCTGCCGCAGATCAATGAGCTGCATCCCAGGCACATGTGAAGATGTACATTCAGGAGCAATAAATTCTGGAGCAATAAGCTCCAGAGTTCATTCATGCACATTAATATGCCCATGTAGATGCACCCTTTGGGTTTGAATCCTTTTCTAGAACCTTATTCATACATGTTCTAGGAACTTAGCAGCTGAAACCCCTTTTTCTTTCAGCAAGCAAATGGAAGGCACAAGGGAACTGGTAATATGGCTAGTCCTTAATTAATTTGGGAACTAAGTACACATTAAGTAATAAAACAAAATTAAACAAAAACTAAAAACATAAATGAGAGAGAGGGTAGATTCTACAGTCTTGGTTATTGCTTACTGACTGGCCTGTTGGGGCAGCATTCAAACTACTTGCTCTAAGAAACAGCTCTACCCAAGTCAAAGGTTTTGTTAACACTGAAAAGCTTTGCTTTGTAGCTTAGGAGTGTCAAAAAGATCCTGGTCTCATCTGACAGTTATTCTGGCAAAAGTGTAATATAAATATAGTCAGACACAGAGGCATAACTAATAAGTTTTGCGTCCTGCACCAAACCGTGCTATTGAGTGCAGGGTGTGGAGGCTGAGCACTGGAAAGTGAGGGAGGGAGCTGGCCAGAGTGGTCAGTCTCATCCTGCCCCAAGGACTCAAAGACCCTGCTGCCTTGTCATTATCTGTCCATCCCCACCTGCTGTGGCAGCATGATGTCCCCTCAGCAGACACCCTGGGCACAAGGTGGAGCAGGGACCATTCCAGCACCTCCTCTGGGGCTCTGCTCACTCACCCTGCCTGCATAGACAGGATCAGAAACAGAGAGCTCTTCTGCTATAGGAGAGATGCTTCTCCACTAAGAGGATCTGCTGATATATGCAAATCAGTAAATCCTTCCTAGCTAGATATGGGCTTGGTATGGGTGTCCATGTCTGACAGTTTTGCTCCTAATTCCAGGAAAATAGTGGGTATGTCTACTTTGCAATCTGGAGGCATGATATTCAGCTAACCCAAGCCAGCTTTATACTAGCTAGGTCTGGTACTAATAATATTGTAGCCATGAGTGGCTGGTGCCTCCTGAATCTGGGGAGGCACCCGCAAAAGGCGCCGATGGCAGTGGCCCTGTCAGAGTGGGGGACACCAGCCCTGCAGACAGCATTGGTGTCAGTCATCATGGGGGCACTGGGCACATTGGGGGGCACATGCAAGTCTGTGCACCCCCTACCAGTCGCTTATGCTTGTAGGCTTAACTGTATGAAGCCCACCATGAACTATCCAACCAGATACTTTTACCCATGATCTCAAGCAGATTTTGCATCTTTCGCTTTGCCACCAAAGACTATACTGTTATCATTATTTGAGCTACACAATTTAAGGCTTGCTTGAGTATGTCTAGTCAAGCTGCAGTCACAGATCCAGATTGCAGCATGGACATACTTTCTTTATGCAGTGTATTCCTGGGATAGAGATAAGTTTTTCAAGGCCCTAATCTGCTCTGCAAATCTAGCCAGAGGTCATCAGAATGGAGAAGCCTGTCAGAGATGTAACAAACTTAAGAGCCTTTTTTCCCTCTGTGAATCCCAGTTCCTGTTTCCTGACCTAACCAAGGTTTATGACCTAGTTTCTCCTTTGTAGCTTCCTAATGAAAGATGCAGTCAACTTTCCTAGTGTAGTCTGTGGTTTCAGTCCCATTGGAAGCCAAAGAACCAGAAGGTGCCCATCTTTGTTATAGGCAGTCTCATTTTCATGCACAAAAGACAAAACACTGTTTTTAAGTCTTCAGTATTTCAGCTCAGTGAAGCTCATGATTTTGGGAGACTGAAAATAGTGACCAATTCTTGTCAAAACACCTTTCAATCCTGGAGAAAGTGAATTGTGCTAGAAGGCAGGAGACCATGAGTTTAAGTCTGAGCTTTCACACTTGCCTCTGTTTATGTATGCTTCACAGCCTTTACTTTTGTGCAAACACATAATCTTATCTATTACAAGGCACACGATTTTATAAATAAGTTAACAGAATATGTACAGGGTCATTTCCCAGAAAGCTGGAACTAGAACTCAGGAAACAGGGAAGAGCTTAGCATAGGATTCTTAGACAACCCATCCTTTGACAAAGAACCCATCAGATATGCTGTGCTTTATTCTTATGGCTGCCCTATCTGTATAGGGGCTTTGTTACACATACATTTTAGACAGCTCCTAGAACTCCTTACCCCTGGATTGTCCACACATTAACACCTGAAACTAGTTTTAAGTACTTTTTGAAGTTCCCCCAATCAGGACAGATTTACCTCTGATCCATATGTTACTCAGTTTATGTCCCATTAATGTGTGGCCACTCTCCACAGATGAGCCACCCAAATTGTAGTCCTCCATCATCCCAGGATGCAGTATCCCTGAGGCCCCTCACTCTCCTGTTCTATGTGGACAAATTTATCACCCCCCTGAACTCTACTGTCTAGGGGTCTGCTCTGGCACCAACCCAGCTGCTCCTCCCACCCATAGGGGTGTGGCCTTCTCACCCCAGGAGACAACCCCATAAAAACAGCTTGCTGAGCACATGCCAGCTAGCCAGTGCACATATGGGTTCAGGAATGGGGTCTGGAAGAAGGTAGAGCAAACAAGGTAGGGTAAACCTTTAATTTACTTCCTCTTTATTTCTTTTTAAATTCTTCTCTTTTTTTTTTTTTTTACTTTTTATTTATCCTTCAGTGACTGACTTCCTTCATTTTACCATCCTTCCCCCTCTCCATTTCCTTTACAACTCTCATTCCATTACCTACCCCCTTCCCATTAACCCTCTGCCTCCCAACTTAAAGTTCCCCTCCTACCCAGCCCATCACTTACCCCCACCCCTACACAGAGCAGGGGTAGAAGTCTGTTCTGACTCATCAGCCCTGTATGACAATTCACAGTCAGGCCCCTGCTCTCCAGACCTCAGGACTAGGGACAGAAGTTACACATAAACTGGTTTAAGTGAAACTGGTAATCTGTAACAGAATATAAATTCAGCATACATAAACCAGTTGCAAAACATTTGAAAATGGTTTAAGATAAACCTGATTGAATGTAGTATCAGACTTAATTGATTTAGGTCAAACCAGTTTATGAAACCTGTCCAGACCCCTTCCTGGTTCAAGTTAAACCAAAGTCTCCCTGCATCTCATCATTTTGAACCCCTAGGCTGGGCTGGGCTGTCTGCTCCAGAGAGCAGGGCTGGCCCTGTCCCTCTACTCCCTAGCTGGAGTAGTGAGGCCTGACTGGGGTTTAGAGCCAGGGGAGGTGGGCATTAAATTTCACTTCCCCTGAGTACAGAATTGCCTTGCCCTGCTAAACTTACTGCTGGCTGCAGCTGTGGACTACAAATCACACAGGTACCTAGAAACAGGAAGAGGAAGTGATGAGCAACCCTGAAAAGTCCTGCTACTGTGATTGTATACTGCAAATCCCAGAGACTTTGGGGGCAATAGGGGGAAGTGACTGCATAGCCCCTGCTGGCTACATACCAGAGAGCTATGTTCTAGCACCTCCCAGCTTCTGGCTTAAGCCACTGCAAGCAAGTGACTCCATTTCCTGAGTCAAAAGGGAATGATGAATGTCTGCTTATTTGCTTATTCGTTCAATCTTTGCAGTTTAGACTAACCTGCAAAGACTGAATCAATTCAGCCTTGGGCTTTTTCACTGTCTGTACTTAGTCCAAGTGGCAAATCACAGCTGTGCAGGTGAGGGACAGTCATAGGATGTTTTTAACTTTAAGGTGTGACTGCTCCAAACTCAAACCAGCACTAACACTAGTCAACTTTCAAGCACCTCAAAATACAACATGTAACAAGGCCCTAGTTCTCATTTTTTTTATTTGCATCAAACCTTCACATTGATGAGTCATATTTTAAATCAGATTTGATTGCAATTGTGAAATAATGAAATACATGGTTTAAATTTCTGCCATTTGTCAGATGTTTCAATGGCTTATTACAGCCAAAATAGCTCAGTTGGGAGAGCGTTGGACTGAAGATCTAAAGGTCCCTGATTCAATCCTGGGTTTTGGCAGAACATTTTGCCTCAGTCTTCCTGAGGGGGGACTGGGACATCCCTCCCGTTGGAGGAATGTATTCCCCCTCAGAAATCACTGCTAGGCTGGGGGTGAGGGTTGACCTAATGGAAGGGCTTCTGGAAGGGCTGGATGTCTTTAAGTCGGCGGGCCCAGATGACCTACACCCAAGGGTGTTGAGGGAGCTGGCAGGGGTGATTGCTGAGCCCTTG